>JAHWXV010138778.1:0-22639 GCA_024586415.1 Phrixothrix hirtus
AATATCCGAACTAAACTACCGTTAAACATTGTGCTTGTAAGTTTATACATTTAATTAATTAATGTCACTGATTAATATAATATTTCTTAAAGTACTATAATTATTAACAATGACTACGCTATAAATTTTATTCGTCGTTTAGTTTTTGATAATAATATTCAAGTTACAAATCTGCTTAATAATAAAAATTCTGATTTAATTTATAAAAGACTTCCATATGTTCCTCAAATTATTCAACATAAAGAAAATTTCTAATGAGATTGATAATTTGAAAATCGTTTATTATTATAATAATACTATTGGCAACATTTTTTCTAATTTAAAAGATAATATTCCTAAATTATTTAAATCAAACGTTATTTGCATAATTAAATGTGCATGTTGTGAACTTAGAACTTCTAATTGGTTAAAAACAAGACTATCATTACATAGAACTGGTTGTAAATTAAATCGGAAAAGGTGTGCGGTTGCAATACCTTCTAGTGATTTTGATAATAAAATCAAGTTTAGTGATGTCCAAATTTTAGACTTTTCAGCTAATTATAAGGAAAGATTATTTTTGGAAGTGTTTTATATTAGCAAAATTGGCAAAGTTAAGAATTTTAAATCAGATACTAGCTCTCTTCGTAGTAGTTATTCTTTTTTGTTCAATAGTTGCAATAAAATTTTTTCGATTTTTTGTTTAATTTTCTGCCCATAAGAAATTATTTAATAATATATATATATATATTATTTTACAAGTACATCCATTTGTATCGATAGGGATCTGTACAAGGTCTATGTAAAGCCCGTATATCACAAAAAGCATAACGATAGGGGAGGCTTATCTACACAGACCGTTGTAAGAGTTACGGGACTGTGTTTACACTTTCTACAGTTACCATCACGAGCAAATGAGTTGGTCCTTATTATAGTCTTTCTATGCATATGCAGATTTGAGTACCTTATAAACGATTACTAATTATACTGTTAGACGTTATCAGCTAGAACCATGTGTATTTTTTAGAACGCATAATTTTATAAAATGGTATGCAAACAAAGTAAGGGAGTAGTTGTAGAATAAATTTAACAAAGGAGATGCAACGATAGGATAGGAAACGAACCTGAAAGTCATTAGCTTATCAGGCTAAAGAGTACTCTTTGGTTTATTAACGTTACCAACCGCCGTATCTATATACTAAAACTTAGAAAGTAGTGAGCAAGGAAGCGGATATAATCCGTCGGTATACTGCAACGACTGCCATACTAAATGATCTCCGACCTAGCTACTGAACTACTTTGGTTTAATTATGACCCTTGTGGTTGTAAATCATTAGTTTAGGATGTTTTGTCATACGAGCCTTTTAACGACTGAAAATAATGACAAGATCATCTTTACACATAATACTACCATTATTTATTTTATATATACATGCTGTAATCCAAGATTCTCTCGATTTACTTTATCCTCGTGCCTTCCTTTATCTTAGGCTGCTACAAAGGGCTTTTGAAGTTGTACTCTTAAGATTGTTAAGGTTGATTAGAAATTTTGATTATACGGAGATGGCTAATAATAGAAAATTATTATACATTAAACAAATTTGTTATAAATTATGTTAATTAATGCGTGATAAATTATGTAAAAATTAACATTATAGAGTTCCTCATTACAATTATTTTTTCAAAAGCACTATACATATATGGACATATTTCTACTTTTTATCGTTTCTTTAAAAAGATAATATTTAAAAAGTTCTTACGACCCAATAAAATGACTGATCTGTACTTTAAATGACGTATAAGATTGAGCGTCAAATACTACACTATATCTAATAAAATTAAAAATTAAATTACTACAATAATTTAAATGACACATTAATAATGCTAATTGCTTGAGAGTGGGAGAATGTACATTTAACTAAGTTTAAGGTGAGAAGGAGAAAATGTTGAATTGAAAAGTGCAAAAGCTTTTGATTTATCGGAGCTTAAAAGCTTACTTTAAACTACAGCAACTATAAGGAGGGAACTATAATATTACGTAAAATATATGTATATATCGTAGGTAAATAGTTATTTTAGGAAAACAACTATTAACAAGGTAGATGCTCTTTACTCGATCAAATGCTTTTTGTCAGTTTATTTGTGTTCAAATGCTATTTTCCTATGTAAATAGTATTTATTTGAACGCTTTCAGGAAAATTGAAATGTATTGTATTTGTAAAGCAGAAATATAATATAATGAGAAATTTCAGGTATTTTAGCTTACAATAATGTTTTTTGACAGCAACTTATTGCGTGCCGTTATAAAATTCGCAAGGTTACGCCTCTTGAACTTAATCTAAAAATCATAAATGACATTTTTGCAGTGAAAGCTATGGCTGTCGTTTTAAATTTGTGTTTTTTATTAATTTTTTTATAACGTTTTATTTTTTTATATTTATTTTTGATTCTATTGCTCAAGATGCCACTGATGAGAATTTCATATAAATTTTATACCGAAAATCATAAAGAGCTACCGGCACTGATTAAATGTTGAGGAAAAAACAAATTTTACCTAAATGAATTTTTTTCCAATCTAACCTTTTCTTTTCGATGTAAGCAAGACAACTTGTCTAAATAATATATTTATACTATTTATATATTTCAATGTGTATGTTCAACCAATATTTTCACATTAAAGTATTGATTTAAAAAAAGATAATTTAGTTTAGTTTAGTAACCCAAAACGTACCGAAACCTATTTCTTCAAACTTTATCAACTTACAAAACAAAACTAATAATATTAAAAAAGTATTGAAACATCCTTTTGTTTTTTAGAATACAACCTGAAATCCTGAATTTTTTCTTGAAGCAATCGAAGTAATACAAGAGGGTTATCCCTGAAACCACACACGAGCGCTACGCGGTCTCGTCCTCTCTACTTCGTTCTAGGATACAGCAAGCTTATTTTTGTCCAGATGGGAGCTTGGCTATACCCTTCAACATGCGCACTTCTTATGACTACTATATACACCTTACGTTCCTAATATAATAATCACTAACGGTTACTGTAATAAAGCCTATGGCTAACACGATAACTGTGATCTAAATGTTTAGCACTGAGTTAACTAACGATAAACCTAATTAATACGTTCGACAGTAATTTAGATCAGGTTGACTAACACGATAACTATGATCTAAGTGTTTAGCACTAAATAGTTTAATTCTTCCACAAAAGTTTATAAAAGTATGTACTCACTGCTTCGCACACGTTATCTAAATTATAAAATATAAATATAGACTATTGTATAAACAATAATATGTTTGGATCGGTTATGAATCACTTTACAGCATAAAACAGGTAGCGGAATGCCATTCAACGTCTCTCCAGCCCCTAACCATTCACTTCTCAGTGGCTCTTGACTGTGCATAACAAAAACACGTTTTGCGAGTTTACTAGGATATCACTTGTCAATAGTTATTATTATTTGTCTTTTCAAAACAGTGCTTTTTAACAATGGATGTTGTAGATGCAGGTATGTTGTTACTATTAGATTTGTTTACATAACAACTAAATCATAATATTTCCGAAACTATATTATTAAGATAAATACAGACCTATTTCTATATTTTAACGTCATTTACAAGTTTCCTTGAAAAAATAGTTCATCTCCAAGAGTTTCCAAGATATTTTATTTTTTTAACTTTATTCTATTTGTTCTATAGAATTATTTTCTGCAAAGAATTTGCATCACCTTTAACCACCCTGTTGAAATCATTAATAGAAGACAAGAGCTGTAAAAATGTTAAAAAATGTATATTAATATATTATGTAATTTACGTTTCAGATTGTGGTACAAATTTCGTAGCATTGTCACGAAGACAACTTGTAGATATATTACAAGCATCGGGAGACCTTACCTATGCAGAACAAATTAAGTATACTAGAGAATATTTGGAAAAAGTTACAAATTGTTCGGACAATTCGCTTAAGGAACTTCACAAGCAAATTTCATACTTTATGCCTCAATATAAAGTAAGATGCGCTCAATTGAGAAAGACTTATGTCAAATTTATTAATAAAAATCAATTTTGGTTAGATCAAGCTATAACTTTTAAGAAATATCCTAGCAAAAAAGATCGAAAACGCGGACGGCAGACTACGGCATTTGAAGAGAGTTCTAATATTGTAAAACGTAGAAGAACTGCCAAAATACGACATGATACTGCCCTTCCTTAGCTTGCGTACGCCATACGAATAAGCTTACGTGTTTCAGGGTAAACGCGACTTCCAAAGTAGTTAAGGACATTACTGCTACCACACCTACACGTGCTCACAAATATTATAAGTCTTATAAAATGTATAAAATGGCACAATTACAAGTGTCAAGACAGATGGTGTACGGGTAAGAAGAGGCTTTGGCAATGGTGATAGATGCGAAATTGACTCGACAGTATGATATTATTAGACAGAAGGATGTTGAAAAGTTTCCATCATACAAAGAACTACAAAAAGCGAAACAATATTGTTATCCTGATGAACCAACTATAGCAATCACCGATATATCGGCAGTAGTAAATGTATAAGCCCTTCTTGATAATACAGTAGAAAGACTTCTAAATATACAAGAGGATGTTTTACATACCTTAAAAGATAATGAACTTAATAATTTAAAATTAATTTCAAAGTGGGGATTCGACGGAAGCTCTGGTTTTACACCTTATAAACAACGCGTTGCAAATAACATAAGCCATGACGATTCTAGCATTTTTTGACATGTTTTGTATCCCTTAAAATGATAATTGAAAATTCAAGGATGACTGTTGATAAAGTCGTTTGGTAGAATCCCAGTCTATCATCAACAAGATACTGTCGCCCAATTATAATACGAGTTATTAAACCAACCGCTACAGTTTCAGAGGCAGAAAATCAATATATAGAGGCTCAAATAAACTCTTTAAGTAAAACTACTATAAAAATTTCTGGTAGAAATGTAACATTTGAACACAGTTTTATTTTGACTATGATGGATGGTAAAATTTACAATGCGCTGACGCAAACAACTTCGTTTCAGCGATGTTACCTGTGTGGAGCTACGTCAAAATAATTCAATAATGTCAATGCAGTATCAAAATGAAAGATACTTGAAATATATTTGGAATTCGGTTTAACCATTCTTCATGCGTAGATTAGAGCTTTTAAATGTTTGTTGCATATAGCGTATAAATTGCCACTACAAAAATGGCAAGCATGCAGTGCAATTGTAAAACAATAGTTACTAACAACAAGTAGAAGTTATTCTGTATTAGGAAGGGACTTTTAGTTCATAGACTTAAGCCAGGATATGGTAGCACGGATAATGGCAACACGGCCAGGAGATTCGTTTCTAATGCCGACTTATCTGCTGATATTACAGGCATTGACAAATAGTTGATAAAGAAATTTTAAGTGGGCACAAAATAACTATCGAAAAACTTCGAAATTACGGTGAGGAAACAGCCAACTATTATGTTTCATTATATCCTTGGTACTTTATGCCGACATCAATACATAAAATATTGCTGCACGGGTTAGAAATTGTTGCTGCTGCCTTGTTGCCAATAGCTCAATTGTTAAAGGAGGCTCGGAATAAGGACGTAAAGACATTCCGAGAATCAACTTCTCGTAAAATGAGTAGAAAACAGCATTAGAAGATGTATTCCATTTGCTTTTTATATCTTCAGATTCAGTTATTACTGCGTATAGGAGAATGCCACAAAGAAAAGTAAGATGTCAACCGAAAGAAGCAAGTAAGTTATTATTATCGCGTGATATTTCAACAACTTATAATGAAAATTTAGATAGAGACCGACATGAAGATTAATAAAACTTAAGTTTTACATTTTTACACTGAAAATAAATTAGTTTTACTGTTACATATGCGTCTTATTTATAAATTCACCTAAATATTACTGTTTCTTAAATATGATCCCAAATTCTAGCATCTACGATTTTAGATCACATTTTTCGTTATTCTGCCCCACTATGCGTCGGGGCGCCAGGCGTCGGAACGGCAGGTGTCTCGGTGCAAGATGGCGTCCGGTTGAGGTCTCGTTGCTGGGGTTGCATAGCGTAGGATCTGTGAAGATGCTCCTGAAGGTTACTCGGCTGGTGTACTGGGCTCAACTGCCTGCTTGGTGATTTCTGTCTCCTCTTTATACTTCTTGAAACAGAATGCGACGAAATGCTTGGTTGTGATTGTTAATTATTGAATAGCAATGGATATCTTTCTTTAGAATTTCCATGTATTCTATGTATGTGATACGAAGTACAGTCATCAATAAGCCAAAAGCAAAATTATTCTCAAAAATCTTATAATTTAAGGACGGCAAGATGTTCATATTATGTCCAACTATTGTTAAAGTCTTCAGAGGAGCATTCATTCACTGCTCATACTTCTCGATTTTACAAAAGAATGTTTTCACATATTAAATATGGATATTGCTTGTATTAAAATAATACTTTCAAAATCTGGTCTGCTTAGTGACAAATGCCTTTTTGTAATATTTAAAAAATTATAAATGTTACAAAAGGCCGTTTAGATGTTTGAAATCAGTGCCCAAAATGTATTGAAGATTATAAATAGTATCGTCTGCAATAGAAATGTTGTGTTGGGGTGTTATTGAACGTTATAAATAGAAAATTATTAGAAACTGTTTACTAACTTCCAATTTAATGTACTATGCATCTATTCAATGCAAACAACCGTAACTTTACATGTTTAACCCTTTACCTCATGTAACTTTCCTCTCTATTTTTAAACACAGTTCTAGGTGTTACCCTAATGAAACCTATAGTTATGCTCGAAATATTGTATTTATATATAGACTCAAAACTTGAATAAACTATCTAGACCTTATCTATCTTTAAAAACAGTAAGACCCAGCCCCTACCAGAATATATTAAACTCCTTTTCTAACAAATAGTTTTTATTGCATATAAGAATAAAGGTGATTCCTAATATTTTTCGTCCACAGTATTTATATTATACACCAAGGGATCCCCGTTTAATTCCGAGAGAAAAGCTTATTTCTAGGGCGAAAGCGGTAAAAATAATCTCTCTATAAATAAAAAGGTTCTTTTGAATAATTTGAAGTCAAAGGAGTTGAAGAAAGCAAAATCTCGTAATTTTGATATTGACATATAACTCAAGTTAGCAATATCTGCTGCATGGCAAATGCTACATAAATTTAAGAATCACTATACTCATAGTAACAGTTTCAACATTATCTAGTTTTAATTGTCTATGATTGTGTTGCCACAGATTCATTTTGTTTAGACTAAAAGTAAAATCTAACTTCTTGGAGTAAACTTAATATTTTAGTCTTAGAAACAAGTGACCAAATGTGATACTTTAATCGCGGAAGTTCAAAAATGCTATTAAATGTATTTCAAATTCTGTCTCCATTATTTGGGCATTCTAATACGCATATGTTGTTGTTGATGCTGACACTTATATATTCCTTATGTATGATTTCTTGTCATCTCTTATTCAAATTTAGTATCCTTCTTTTAAGTGCTTATTTATACCATTCATTAATATTGAATTGAAAGATTTTTTATATAGCATTCGATATTGCGAAAATGATATGAATGAAATTCTGCGGACATTTTGATCTCTGTACGATATATCGTGAGCTTTGCAAGCTACATCTAAAAGATCCAGCCCTGACTCTTGACTTTTCAGTAGATAATCCAATTTTGTCCCCAGACCACGATATTTATATCCTAGAATATGGACTTCAATGGGTAACTTGTTGATAAGGGAATTTATAATTCCTTTGCCAACTTTTGACTTATTTCTTTTACCAGTTCTTACTTATTTTCCGTAGCGAAACATTATGCAATATTTTTTAATTAAACTTCGTATTTATATCGCGAAAAAGGGAAAAGTTCTAATTTTTAACCTTTTCTATTTTTAAAGTAGAGAAATTCAAACAGATTCATAAATACACTTTATTTTCTCAACTTATTAAATAACATTTACATTTTTATATGTCTGCCTCTAATACAACAAATTTAAAGTCTAATAATTATAATTTTACTTAATATTTAAAAATTTCTGCTAGCGCGTAAAATTCCAAGATAATACGATGTTTTACTGCCATATTTAACTTATTGGTAAACCTTCTGTATAAAAAATGCGTTTCTATATCTTGCTATATCTATAACCGTTTGTTATATTGGTTTCGAAATTTGAAATGCTTATACTTAATATTTGCACATCTTCTATCATAGTTGCGTATTATCATTAGCACTAGATAGAATTTTGTTTGCAGTATATTGTATTCTTTAGATAGTTAGTGGCTACTAATACAGATTGTAAATTGAAACTTATGCAACTTAAAATATCTAACAAAAATGATTCATACTAACACAACAGCCATTTGTTTTTCCTAGCAAGTTTCAGAATATTCATTCTAAAATAAAAGACATTTTTATTTTATTTCTTAATATATGTATATTGAAAATATCTAATGCTATTAACACTAACTTCGCATAATAACATCTATAAATATTCTTATAAATTGAGGTTTATTTAACATTGATAATTCCTACATAGAAGCATTTTGCAGCGTCATTACATTGTTTTCAATTAAATTTCAAACGAAATATATAAACCTATGTTCAAAATTGCTTATTGAACTAAATTCATAATTGAATTCGTCATTACTCTCTACATATTTTCTAGCATGTGTGCAGTTTTCATTAAGAAAGGAATAAATAACATTTTTAGGTATATAGTTCAACAATTGCACACTACTAAGCGATGATAGATTATATTCTATAACAAATTTTAAGTCCATGAATTTTGCATACCTATCAGATGTTAATTTACATCCAAACTCGTTAAAGTTTGAATAATTTTGCATATTATGAGTATTGGGCCTGCGTAGATAGCTATTCTTTATCTCAATACGGTGTTGCAAACCCTTTCATTTTCAGAAGGATATATATTAGTAATGGCTTCGATAATTTTATGCTCTGGTCTTGATTTCTCAGCAACTGATTCTTCGTCAAACTTTAATTTTATGTAGATTTCGAGAGCTTCAAATGTTAGAGCAACCACATTTTTGTCTTTTGTCTTTTGTCCTTTAAATCACAAAATACAAAACCCAAACGTAACATGGGCTTAAATCGCGAAAAACACAAATTCCAACATCGGCATATTTTGATGAACATCGTGATTACGACTTAACGAATATCGTAGACAATGTATAAGAGGTCTCTGTGCGGCGTCACTGCGAATTTGCATTAATTGAAGTTCAATGTTATCGTGAATATCAAAAGCGGTCTCATTTTCATGTTCGTCAAAAAATGTTAATGGATATGGAAGTGATAATGATCCTAAAATATTTGATAACGAGTCCTAAGTAATTGAAAAAGTTGATGATCTTTGTTACATGATTATTATCTACGACATAATACAATTATCAAACCGCGATTCATTACCTCGTTACAGATTATATCGCTAACTACGACATAATTTAATTACCAAGACGCGATCATCACCAATTACTCTATTCAAACGCGACGATAAATTATATACACGATTACTAATTACAACATTACTCTAATTCAATTATCAAATAGCTTATCACAACGCAACGATAAATTATATACGCTATTATTAACTGTGACACTATTCAATTATCAAACCACGTTTCATTATCTTGATACAAATTATATACACGATTACTAACTACGACATAATTCAATTACCAAACTACGCATCAAAGCTCGATTCATCACCAATTACTCAAATCAAACGCGGCGAAGCTAAATAAATCATATCAAACCACGAACCCTTGATTACATTAAACTATGTTGTAAAAATCATATACGTGATTCATTACCCAATTACTCTCATTCAATTATCAAAACGCCGTTTCAAAACGCGATTAGTTTTACAATTTAACTCATCCAAAACCGCGAATCCAACTCGACATCCTCGTTGCTGCTAGTTAAAACCGCCAATCTCGCCGAGCACAACCGCGAATCTGAAGTGAGTGGTCCTAAGTGTTTGTCGTAGCTATTTTTATTCCTCCTATTGCTTCAAATCGTTAACCCTGCATATTAGTTTTGAGTAATGAAAGCAGCTGAGTAATTTTAAAGATTTAAATGAGACTAATACAATAATCTTTTGTCACACAAGTACTGTCGGAAAGATGCTCAGTTATAGACAAGAAGGTTATTCAAAACACAAAATCTGCCCGAATACTTTAATAGGATATTACTTACAGCAATTGTTTCGATCCTATCTTAGAACAATCTACAGATAACAATGTAGATGGTACTAAGGTAGAATCGAAATAATTTTTATAATTAATGTCCTATTAAAGTATTTAGACAGGTTTAGTGTATTCAGTAACATTTTTATCTAACGCTTAATGCGAATTTTGACTGAATGAATATGCTATTTAGCTATGTTTGTTTATGACAAGGTGCATTATCGGGATACAAAACAGAACAATACGCCCACGTATCCTGTCTCTTTCGTCAAATAACGTTTGTTAAACGTTTTAATTGTATATACTAGTACCTTCAAGTACGAATTAGATCTCCACAACACCTTTCAAATTGAAAATCAAACATAACCTGATACTATTTTCAACTGGCCAATCTTTGTGTCTGTGCGAGTTTGCTGTTTTCTATTGTAAACTTTGAATTTTGGTACTATTAGTAAACCTGGAGCTAAACTACACAATAGTTGTTATGAAACAAATGAATTACTACCAACCTAAAGATAGCGATGAATTAATCAACAAACGCCGTACAGCTTGATTTAATCAAGCAATAAGATTTGAAAAGATTTTGTATTTGCAATATTACATACATAAAACAATATGATACTTTTATGGTTACAAAATTTTGGGAAAGATTTGCATATGAAGCCGCAAATTCAGACAATTTAAAAAAATGGACAAAAACAATTTAGTTCCAAATACATAGTTTTTTAAAAAATTGTTTATAATTTTGGATCACGCCTCGCCACGTCACGCCCACAACACCACGCATACCACGCAGCACCACATCACGTCACGCCACACTACGCCACATCACACCACGTCACGCAAATAACAATTAGACCTACCTAATGCGCCCTCTTTAATAATTAAAGAATTAAAACCATCACCACAAAATATTCTGATAAATAATTACATTTAAATCATATCAATAGATGCTTCTTACAGAAACGAAGTTAAATCCAACTTTAACCTCGAACTAAAATTCCTGCTACCACAACAAAAAAAATGATCCTCTAACAATCTAAACATATACCGGCAAATATAAAATAATGTATACGGTTATTCAGGTCGTAACATATACACATATATATTTTAAAGTTCAAGAATTTTAGCTAGCAATTAGTAAAATATCTATTCATTCACTAAGTTTTGGACATTTCTACTCAACGTCTTCATTCTAGTACCATGCAGAAGAAGTTTAATAAAAATAACGAAAACTTTGTGAATGAATTGATATCACGCAATTTTCTGCTGGACTGTTTCCATTGATTCTAGATAACTTAGGTGTGCTGAGCCTAAAAAATACTCTTGCATTTGCTAAATCAGCTCGTTTTTAGAAAATACGACAACATATATTTTTAAAATGCAGGCTAATTCTGGTTTTATTGGTACTCATATATGTAGTGCAGCTACTCATCATAGAAACAAAACTCGAATGAAAACAAGGCATTTATTGTATTATAACAAAACTGGTTAATTGTTTTTAAAATGTTTATTTATATTCACTAAAATTACAATTATTTATATACACTTAATTATTTAAATATTTATTTCACAATCCACCAACAGTAAACATTCGTATTTCTATTTATGTTTATCAGTAACATACAGCACAAGATTCTAATAAAAACTAAACTAAGAGAATGTAATCTGCTGTATATATAGGAAAAATAAATTCTAGAACAGTATAAAGAAGATTCCAGAATATTAATAATGATGTAATAATTTGTAATGCTATGAGTTATTGCTGACCTAACCAATTGGCAGATAGCAGTAACCGCAATGACACTTTGCGATTATATCACCTATTTTATTATAAAGAAAACATTCTAGATGACTTTAGAATTTTCCATTTATTGTTTTTAATTTTTGTTACAGTACAATAAATACTTACAGAAATTATTATGAAGGCTAACTGCCATAAACATTAATCTAACCAGTATCACAGCAAAAAGTTGTTATTCGGCGTCTTCTAAAATACTCCTCTTATATGATTTGTAAGTACGTCTGAAAATCTTACGGTATTGGTCACTCATTTGGAAACACCCGGTATATACCTACGCACAGTAATAATAAAATCCAACTGGTAAATTACCAGTATCAGTTTTACGTCAAAATCACAATTACTCAATAACAGTTGGCCATAATGACCCTCAATATTATGAAACATTAAGCATTTATAAATAATAGTCTTTTAACTTGCAAAATAATGTATTGGTTCGGTAGTTCTACGTGATTCTTTGCTTTGTCCCAAACGGAATAATTTAGGCGGAGGTGGACATTGACGAAAGTTAAATTTACGAAAAGGTTTATCACTTACTTGGAGATCTGAAGCTTACTGTTTTCTCGAAAGATTTAGATATTTACAGCTGGCGGTCTCAGATAATTATTGATACCGTGTTGCTGATACAACCTATTCAAATTTAACCCTTTTGGTCTTAATTAATAGGAAGTTGGAATCGACCATTTCTTAAAAATTCGCTCTCGGCGTAAACAGATTAAGTAGGCACTACTTAATCCCTTTAAATCGACATACGGGTACTCCTCGTCTGATTATTAATTATCCTAATGACACGCACCAACACACGCAAGCTATACTTGTTGCTTTCTTGAACGGTACTCGAGAAGTGAGGTAATTCTTTTTGAAAAATGAAAGGGGGGACGAAAGCGGTCCATGTATATTTTTAAACTGGCCTTCAAGCGGAAATTGCTGTATTCCTATTTATTTAACAAAATGCTTCTAATCTTTATAACTTGTAACTTAGGATGATAGGCTTTCCATAGTTCTTTGTAAAATAGGAATATATTATTGATAAATTTATAAAGCAAATTATGATGTACAAATAATATTGGTACTTTACCAATTCGATTTGATTGTTATAGCGCGAAACTATGTACCAGGTGTTTACAAATAAGCGACCAAGTTGTAGGATTCCCAGGTGCGCTTACAACATCCCACGGGGAGAGATTTTCGTAGAAAATCTATGACGAAGGGGCGCGAAAAAAAAACACAAAAAACGAAAGCGTATCACGAAAGGCAAAATATCAGCGGTAGTCAACAAAAAACAAACCACAAAAGAAAACTAAAGTTCAAAATTCAAGAGAAACCAAACAACAAACTAACTTACGTCAAAATAAGAACGGAAACTAACCGAAACAACGCAAGTAAAGTAGAAGAGGAAGAAGAGATGGGAAGAAGGGAAATGTTTAGGATTTGGAAACACTCCGTTAAGAACACGGCCATAGTCAAATACAGAAAGAAAGGAAAGAGGAGAAGATTAGTTTTATTGGGAATAGCAGAAATGTAAGGAATGCACTCTAAGAGGTCACGCTGGGTTTCACGCGACCCACCCATTGAGGGACTCCCACAAAGAACATAAAATCAAAAATTTCAAACTAACTGTAGAAAGAGAGAGAAAAGTTAAAGATGCAGGAAGAAAAAATCAAAAATTAAATATATTAAACGTGCAATGATCTACATGAGTAAAAAATATCACATCAATCGGCAGGGGAGGATTTCAAATCTTTAGCGTGCCAAATACCTTTGGACACTCCCGAAGAATCGGTAAGTTTGTAGTTTGATAGGATACCTTTTTCGGAATAATAAACGGACCAAGAGATTTGGGAGCAAATTTAGCTGTAAAATATTTTGAAGCGTCAGGGAGAACAAAATTTTTCGCCATACGGTATCACCGACCGAAAATGTTGCGGGACGATGTTTTGCATCATAGTATTTCTTATTTTTGTCTGCGACCATTTTTAAATGTTGCGTTATATCTTTATGTAGTGCTGCTAAGGGATGAGACTTATCGGGAAGAGGTTATCGGTTTGCAATCGAAACGTTATCAGTGTCTTGTACTTGATTATCGGGATCCTGATATTGAAAAATGTTCATATTTCTGCCAAAATTTGCAAAATAAGGTAATGCACCTAACACTTCGTGAGTGGCGATGCGAATTGCATAAGCAATTTTTGCCAAATATTTGTCCCAATTTCGGTGGTTCTCTTGGAAATTAAAAGCAAGCATGGTTTTAATAATACGGTTTACTCGTTCGGTAGGGTTTGCTTGAGCGTGATAGAAAGTGTGAAAATTAATTTTACAACCATAAGATGAAGTTATACGGCAAAATTATTTACTTTTAAACTGAACTACGTTATCATACGAAATTACTTTAGGTATGTCAAACATTAAGAATACTTGTTCTTCAATGCGCTGAGTTGCTTGGGATGCGGTAGCGGTACGAAGACGAAATAACAACGAAAATTTTGTGAAGTAGTCCACAACTACTAATATCTATGTAAAACCTTGAATTGAACGTGGTAGAGGACCAATTAAATCTGTGCAAATCATTTGCCAAGGTTTGTCAGTTAGCGGATGTCGTGTCATAAAACAAGCGGTTTTTTCTGTTCTAGTTTTGCGCTACACAAATTTTGCAGTAGTTAAACACATTTGGTAACGGCATGTTTGAGTTTAGGCCAATAATATGGTTGTAAAATTTTGTCAAAAGTTTTATGGATGCCAGGTGGCCAGAAGTTGGTTCGTCATGACATTGCGTTAAGATTGTTAAACGTTCTGAAGTTGGAATAATTCTTTTCCAGTTGTCTGTATCGTTACGTAGGTCTGGGTCCTTGAGCAGAATTAGTTTAAAAAATTTGTTATTGGACACACGCCATTGCCTAAACTTGAGCGGTTGTGTCTGAACTTGATGTAACATTTTCTTATACCATTTGTCCTAAGGTAGCGCAGGATTTTCAGAAGCGTTTGAAGCCAAACCGTCGATGGAAGATTTTTAGTTGACGGTAGCCGTGTCTAAAAGAGGAACGGAGCGAGGTAGAGCATCAGGAATATCATGGTCTTTGTCTTTGCGATGAATTATGTCATAATCGTATTGTTGAAGACGTAACACTTACCTAAAAAGTCTGCCGGGATGTTCTTTTAAATTATTTAACCATTTTAGAGAGTGGTGGTCAGTGATGATCGTGAAATCTGAACCTTCAATATACGGTCTTAGTTTTTCTACGGCCCATAAAATATCTAAACACTCTTTTTCTGCACAGAATAATTCCTTTCGGATTTTCTAAATGAGCGACTGAGATAACAATCGACCTTTTCCTCATTGTTAATTGTTTGTGAAAATACAGCACCAATTACAAAGTAGGAAGAATGAATTTGTACACAAAACGAAAAAGAAAAGTCTGGAAATGTCACAACGGGAGCGCTAACTAAATAAGTCTTTATTTCGTTGAGAGCAGTTTCACACAATTCTGACCAATTGAATTTTGAATGTTTCTGGGTAAGAACAGGAAGTGGACCCATAATAATGGAAAAATTTGCTATAAATCGGCGGTACCAAGAAGCCATGTCGATGATTCGATGTACCTCTTGAACAGAAGGCGAAGTAGGAATTTGAAGAATTGCCGAAACTTTATCTGAATCAACTAATAAACCTTTATGGTTGACTATATAGCTCAAGTGCTTCAATTTTGGCTTGCAAAAGTTGCATTTATCCTTGCCCAACGTCAAAACTTCGTTGGTCACGCGCGATAAGACTGGATCGAGAACTTCGAGGTGGTTTTCGAAAGTTGGTGTACAGATGATCACATAATCAAGATATGAGAAAATGACAGGTTCTAAATCTGGACCTAAAACACTGTCGATAAGTTTTTGCCAGGTTAATGGAGCTGCTGACAATCAAAAGAAAGCCTTTTAAATTGAAATAAACCTCGACTAGGGATAGTAAATGCTGTAAATTGTTTTAAATTTTCTTGTAAAGGAATTTGTCAATACGCTAGGTTGCGCTACTAAGACGGTCTAAAATAGCTGAACGTACGGTAGAGGATAGGAATCTTTTTTAGTTACTTTATTAAGTTTTCTAGAACAACACAAAACCTATAGAAACTTCTTTTTTCCCTAGTAAAGTTGGACTAGACCAAGCGCTATTAGATTTTTCTATGCCGTTAAGGTTTAACATTTTATTAAGTTCGGTATCTATTTGTTTTTGAATAGCTGGTAAGACGAGGTAATAGCGTTGTTTAATAGCGGTAGCGTTAGTTTTAATTATATATTTTATAGCCTTTTCACCACCTAATGTGTCCGAATTTGAAGACAAGTGTTTATCAATTAATTATTTTAACAAGGAGCATTGCATTGGTCAAAATTTAAATCTGAACGGGATGTTAAAGAAGCGGTGGTTTTGTTTCCAAAAGCTCGGGATCCAAAAAATGAAATTCGCCTTTAAATAGGCCTGAAACGATTGCAGTGGTTTTCCAAGAATCTGTACCTAAAATAAGCGGTTGTGAAATGCCTGGTACTACTAATACTTCAATTGTAATGGTTTTGTTGCATAATCGGAAAGGTAAAGTAGGGACACCTAAAATGTTTGGAGAATCGCCGTTTGCGCTATAGCAGTGAAGATTGTTAGGTTTATGTAATTTTGAATTTAAAGAAGAAAGCTTTTTCCAGCCTTGCGCACCAAGAATTGTACGATTTGCACCAGAATCTAAAAGTCCAGGTATCTGAAAACCCAAAATATCGACAGTCACATAAGGACGATGATCATCCTTTGATTGATCAAGAACGTAATTTAAAATTCCAAAATGTTTCGGTACGATTGTTTAATAGTTTTTGAACGTGCAAGGTCGAATTAGAAATTATGCAAGACGCGTGACGATCCTTTATTGCCTCGCGGGATAGTTTTTTTTGAATTCTTATAACTTGAACATTTAGGGCAACCATTAACGGTATAATCCTTTTTCCACAGCGGAAACAATAAGTTTTACTGCGTGGTGTTTGCAACCTTAGGCCCTATGGCCTGAATTATCGCAATTCCGACATTTAAAATCAATGGTTGGTTTTGAAAAAGTCTTTAATGGTGTTTTCACGTCATTATTGTCGATACGGGAATAGTTGTTACAGCGTGAACTTCAGCGAAAACATCAATGTAAACCAAATCAGGCTCTAATTCTGATTTCTTACGCGTAGGTGGGATAAAATTATTTACTCTGTCACGTGCGACTTCATTCTTTCTACACAAATTAATTAATTCGGGAATGGATGAGATGGTAATTAAACCCAATTGTGTTTGATAAAAAGATAAAATATTCTTACATAAGATATCTAATTGTCTACCTTCCGGTTTTGAACATTTTGAACATCATTTTTAATAGAACAATGCCAAATTAATCCTTTGTTTTCAAATAAATCGGAATCTTGCATAAAGAGTTCAATATTAGGAACAATTTGTAACTCACATAATCGTTCTAAAAAACTATTAATAGAATCATTCTTATTTCCACAAAATTTGATATTCCACTTTGCTAAGGGCGTTGACCTTTTCAATAAATGTTCAATTGTATTTGGTAATGCATATGCATTTTCTTGTACAAATTGAAAATCCTTAGCAGAATTTGTAAGCACAGGAATCGGTAGAGTACGAATATTGTTATAATTCAAATCTGATCCGCCACCCTTGTCTAAGACAAAAATTGAAAAACGAGAAACCATTTCAAATAGTAGAGTTTTGATACAAATTCATTTTTAATTTTCGTTTCCGTACCGTTTGCAGGGGTTGCGTTGTAAATACGTCCTCATAAATGCGCAATTAAACTTTCGATGTTTTTAAAACGTTCCTGAGAGCGGTTTCCATCAATTGTTTTAAGTAAATGTTCCAAAGTCGTTAAACGGCTGTAACTGTCGTAAAATTTTCGTCGAACTTAAAATGATAAGTTGGGGTTAAAGGTAAGGATGGATTTTTAGTTAATACTGAACGTAATTGCTTTCTTAAAATAGTTGTTGGACCTTCGGTATTTAATTGTCTTATTATAAGTTCGTAACAGAGTTGTTCTTTGGACTGGTATTTAACATGGATTTTTAAACCCATATTTAAAATTAAAATGTATAATAGAAAATTATTTATGAAAAATAATTATCACAAAAGACAAACAAATTCAAATAGTAAAGAGGAATTTGTAAATATGAACAAAAACTATTTCCCTTGGTTACTAGCAGTCTAATTCTATAAATAGAAACTAAGGAATGTTTTTTGTCTACACGAGTTTACCTTAGAGCAAAGATTCTGTTAATATACCCACGCCTATATTTATTCAAATACAAATAAGTGTACTACCATAGGCGTTCCCTCGTGAGTTTTAATTCATTTTGAATTTTCACCTATTATTTACTACATATACTAGTGAATATATTTTATCACTATTGATCTGAAAAGAAGTACAATTACCAGAAACACGGTAACGGTATAATCTGGTCCTACACCCTTGAAGAGGTTAATGATGGATAATTCCCTGAATAATTGGTTTGCCTCGGCCGACTACAGTGGAACGATGGGGTAGGTCTTACAATCTCAAGAGGTTGCGGGAATTTAGAATTCAGGGATTTTTGCGTAGGTTTGTAACAATCGATAATTTGTCACTAGCAACAGTGAGATAGTCTCGTATAAGAGCGCCACTTTATTTTTAAATTCTATTTAACGGAAGTTGGTAATCGGGAGATAAAGACACCGATCTCCAAGGCTTTTACATATTATGACCCTTTTATTAACTTACATGGAAGTTACAATTACGATGCCTGCCGCTGGGTTGCACAGTCAATCAGGTAGAATTACGACGGCTTACCTAATTATTTAGAGGCTAGATAAACAACAATTAATTCCTGTAAGAAAATATAGATTAGCACTACGTGACTACATATAATAAAATAAAATTTGCTTAAAGAAATTAAATATAATGAACAAGTAAATATAGGCTATACAATGAGAAATTTACAGGTTCTACCACAAATAATTACGGAATTAAATTAGTACTACGGCTAAATCAAGGCGCCTTGTATTTATAAAGTTAAGCTATGCTAATTACACAATAACAGTTGGCCATAACGACCCTAAATATTATAAAACATTAAGCATTCATAAAAAATAGTCTTTTAACTTGCAAAATAATATATTCGTTCGGTAGTTCTACGTGATTGTTTGCTTTGTCCCAACCAGAATAATATAGGTGGAGGCGGACAACCTATTCAAATTTAACTCTGTTGGTCTTAATTAATAAGAAGGTGGAATTGACCCTTTCTTAGAAATTCGCTCTCGGCGTAAAAAGATCAAGTAGACATTACTTAATCCCTTTAAATTGACATGCGGGTACTCCTCAACTGATTACTAGTTGTCCTAATGACACGCACTAACACACGCAAATTATACTTGTTGCGTTCTTGAACGGTACCCGAGAAGTGAGGTAATGCTTTTTGAAAAATGAAAGGGAGGACAAAAGCGGTCCATGTATAATTTTAAACTGACCTTCAAGCGGATATTGCTGAATTCCTATTTATTTAACAAAATGCTTCTAATCTTTATAACTTGTAACTTGGGATGATAAGCTTTTCATAATTCTTTGTAAAATAGGAATATATTATTTAGAAATGTATAAAGCACATTATGATGCACAAATAATATTTGTACATTACAAATTGGATTTGATTATTCTAGTGCGAAACTATATACCGGGTGTTTACAAATAAGACGACCAAGTTGTAGGATTTTTAAACGCGCCTTCAAAGTCAATTGGGGTAATTTTCTAAGGAATTAAATAAAAAAGTAATTTGTACGGTAAAATTCTTTATATTCACTTATTCACCTTATAATTTGATCATACCCTATATTCATTTTAACTTAAATAAAAATACAACCGGATTCTGTTTTCTAGACATTATGTGCTAACTGATAATATAATATAATGGTATGAGAAATAAATAGTTTTGGGTTTAAAAAAATGACAGAAATAAATACATAATATTAAGCGAACAGTTCTAAATTCAATGAATTGTGATCAAATTGATATGAAATAATACAAGATGTATACTTTAATTTTAACGTAAGTTAAGGAAGGGAGAGACGCAGTGATGGAAGAGAGTTTGCATAGAAACGCAATATAAATACAAGAACAGAAATGTTGTCGAATTCTTATCGTTTTCTTCAAAGTAAAATTGGCAAGATCTGCTTTAGCGTAATTCCTATTTCAAATACATACGAGCAAGTTGTACGAGTAAGGTAAAAATGAAACAAGAAGTTGTCGTTTTCGTGTATAAGCACTTTTCTTCAATATAATCCCTCTGCAACTCAATATACATGCCAACGTTATTCACGGTATGCTGTGCCTTCATTAAATAAGATTTATCAAACTCTACAAAACGCACATCCACTTTTGTGATCACTTCTGCACTGGATAAAAATTTTTAACAGCTCACCAAGTTTTCATATTTGAGAACAGGCAATAGCCATAAGGAGCTACGTTGGATGAATATGGGCCATATAGACACATTTTGAAACTAGATTAGGATATTTCTGTTGTTATAATAGCATTATTATGGTGAAAAAATGTTTGCATTTAATAGATGTGGCTGTTTTGTTGGAATTATTCATTTGACTGGTATAGCAACGAAAAATAGCACATTTTTGAATGTAGTCGTTGAAAGTGCCGATGGCGCAACGTTTCACTTCGACGGTGACCTTGGACCAGTTTGCACCCATTGTTTCGATTAATTTTTAGTTTCTGAAGTACGGTGGCAGATATAACCCTCATCAGTAGTAATAAAACGACGCAGAATTTCAATTGTATCACACTGAAACAGTTTCAAACGATACTTCGAAGTTATTGAACGACTATGTTTTTGATCCACTATTATCAAACCGGTCACCGTCCTGCAGAAAACTATTTTATGTTCAAATCATCATGCAAAATTGGAACCACTGTACCCGTCAACAAGTTTAAAGCCTCCACAGTCTCCTGTTGCTTCAATCGACGACCTTTCAGCACAATATATTGCACTTTTGACACCATTTCTGGTATAGGGGTACCTTTTTACCTGCCCGACTGCTCACAGCGCTTATTACTACTGCTTTTATTTTTCCACAGAAAATAATGTTTAATAAGGACACATATACCATTTTTATCATTTTAGCGAAACTAATATAAGTTGTTTACTTTAATATGCATCAAACGCAAATTAATCGACGGATCTTACTGAAAACTGGCATGATACCATCTGGAGAAATATATTTTAACAAAGATATTTTGATTTTATTTTGATAGCGTCACCTTTATCAGCTTTACCTAACTTGTTGAACTAGCCCCGTATGTAACAAGAAAACTATTTGAAATTGGCTTGACTGTTATACGGCTGCATGTGTTTTGAATTAGGCAAAATTGATATATTCCGCTTTTTGTTTGAAATATTTACTGATACTGACTAAATTCAAGAAAAGATAACTGCTGATTTAAGGCGTACGTTACATAGGGTTAATTGGACCATTCCCTCTAAATGTAATACTAAATAAGTGATTTCGATATCAAAATGCAGACAATTTCACCATTAAAAGTTGAGTTTCTATTTGTAATTTTCACAAATGTTATATGAATACGTAATTCAGTTCAATGGCTATGTAATACACAGATACCACATGCAATTCACAATGAAAATGAAACAATCATAATTATCGTGCACTAAAGGTCTGTCTAATTCAATTTCTAGATACATGAAACATGTGAAACTATGCATGTCCATTTAACAATAACACATTCTGCTTCTATGTTATAATAGCAGTTATAATACAAAGCAGTCACCGTAAAGTAATTTCACCTGAAGAAACGTTTTAATAGTTAATGAACATTTATTGTATAATAATATAACAGATTTAAACTGATTGGTTGCATTTATTTTAAATTAGATGTACGAAATTATAGTTCGGTTATTTTAATTTACTTTCTTAAAAATATTAAACAATTTAAGAATTTTAACAATATTTATGAATCATCTTATGTCCTTTATTGTATAAAACAATATTTATACAAATATATTATAATACCTTTAATACTTTAAAATGCATTTTAGTACCTTTAACACCATTAATACCTTTGATACTTTAAAATGCATTTTAGTAACGGCGCTGTTCAAGCAATAGATGTATTAATAAGTATGAATGTGTGTCCTACAATGACTCGTTACTAAGTTATACCAGTGAATATAAAATACTAAATCGTTGATAAAATTTTTAGACATCAAGCTAGTAATCCATGTAGTGTTAATGATGACAATTGGTTAATTTATTCAATTCATTATTAGGATGGGTGTATGTGGTTCATCGGCCTATACCAGTGCATTGTACGCGAATTTTTAAATGCGCAATATCCCCTCGATTAGTTCAGCTGTGGGTTACTGCCTGTGAGGGTCATTTTGAACATTTATTTATTTTAAATTAATTGTTTCCTTTTTTGTTATCTTTAAAAAACTGAAGTAGCTGTAACTCAGTAAAAACCTCTGTGGAACATATATTTTTATAATCTCTTTTCTTTATTTCTGGTCGTAGGATACGCCTGCATATGG
>JAHWXV010138785.1:0-22470 GCA_024586415.1 Phrixothrix hirtus
TGGTTATCACCATTCACCGGAGCATAACACGCTACAACCAATACTTTCCTGATCCCTACCTTCATTCGAACCCAGAGTAGCCGGGGAAACACCAATTCATACTCTCTTACTTCCTACATTATAATATACACCGTCTCTTTTTCAAGGTTTGAGCTATATACTGTTTAAATTTCGTTAAATTTTGTTTACCAATAACAAAGTTATAAACTTTTTAAAATAAGCATTCTGAGAACACGTCAAATTATTGCACTTTTTTGTAAAAAAATTTATAACATTTACGAAATGGCTTACGGTAACAAAACTAAACTTCTTAAATATAATAACAAATGATTTATTGATAAGCTGTAAAATTACACAAAAATTGGCTCCACTGTTTTTGAACAAACTGGTTTGAAAGTGAACCGCCAATACTTATTATTGTTTAAACACGAAATTACTGAAATTACAGAAACAGGAACAATATCAAGACATATTAATATGAGTAATAATTATTAATGTAAAATAAGTGCTTTATAAAATACATGCAATGATAATTTGCTATATTATAAATAATATTTTTATTTAATTCATATTTTGGAAATATCAACGAAGACCTTCGTTTATGTGCCATAAAATTAACGTGTTTCTTAATTCCTTGTTAGTTATAGTTTCACTATTCCTAGTGTCTTTGCGCTTTTGTTTCTACTAATATTTACATTACTACGTTTGAAATTTTATATTATTATTCATTGTACGAGTACGTTGGAAGTCAAATTGACATACTAATATACATGTATACATAAGGAATTATATGTGTAACAAACTCTGAGAATCATCTTCGGCAGGTTACAAAATCCAATACAGCTTTTAATAAACGAAAACATAAATCATGTTTTTTTTCTATTACCTTTTTAGTACAAAAATTAATAATGCCTTTACTTCTTCAATAGTGTTCTTAAACTTAACCCCTTCCAATCATCACGTTGAGACTGAACTTACACTTTTACTTCCTTAGCCGAGAAGAAACCACATTTCGAAATTTTTCTTGTGCTGAAAAATTACTGGCTTTGACAGGGTCCGAATACATGTCCTTTGAGCGCTGAGGTACAGTATCAAGTGCTAAGTCATTTCACCTACAACTTCAGCGATGTATTTTTGAATGCTAGTGTATCACCACAGATTAGTTGATAAGCGCGTTTGGAAGAGTTTTTTATATAAATGTTTTTTTAGTGACCGCTAATTCTAAAAATTATTTCCCTAGCTAAGAAATGAGAAAATATTTCAAGATTTTCTCTTTATGCCAAAATATTATTTAAAAGCTTTACAAGTGGGATTAAAAGTCTAACTGAGAGGTTTCGCATGTGACAGTTCATGGTAACTACCTCAGAGTAATCACAAAATCTTCTAGACTGTCTGAAAAATTAATGATATAGTTTACAGAAAGTTCGCCAACTAGTATCACATATTTTCAAAAGTGTGCCATGGAAACAAAAGTTGTTGACAGTTCTACTGTCAGATTTCTGTACATCAATAAATGCAATTTAAACGAATATGGATAATTTTCAATTATCATAGTTTTTTCGGTAAAAAGCGTTATATTAGGTTATCCCATTGTAGTGGCTTAAAGAGGATGTCGACCCAATATTGGAACACAGAAAAGATTCAATTGGACAAACAATATTACATTGGATTCGAGGTTTTGATGACATTCGAAGTGTTGGTTTTTAATTTCGTGGAAGTGTACATACCGTTTAGTACACGTTTTATTTTATTGATACAATTAATTTATAGTAACGAATAGTTTGTCAAGCGGCTTCAGTCGTACACGAAATCTTTTTATTTTCAAGTTATGAAATACCCCCCGTGTGTTTATAGAAGGGTAATTTTTATTTTCTCTCTGTAATCTACTTAAGTATAACAAAGAATTTCTTAAAGAGAATCTAATCTTTATTCGCAAACATCAAAAATCTCAATTGATTGATCATACTTTAACAAATAGTTATTTAAACTAAACTAAAACATATTAAAATAACTAATAAATTCAAATACAATTGGTGCAGTTCAAAGAAAATATAATAACTAAATAAGATTTATAAGATCGTTGAATACACTTCTACACAATGCAGATGGATTCGTATACCTGGCTAATATTTAACTACAACTAAGGTGTTAAATATTTAGAAAAGAATTATGGATGGTTTTTTAACTAAATCTAAGATATAATTTAAATGAGATGAGAAAATGCTTCGATCTAATTTTTAATTGGTTTTATCGCGTTAATTATATATCAATTAACTAACCTTTAGTTTTCCTCCTGGTTTATTCAAACTCAGAATTCTTTAAGCATATCACTCTTGGGTGTCAATTTTTATATTATTAAATCATCGAAGATGTCTTCCCACTGGCCGGCGATCATCAAACACTTTCTCATTACAATGCGGCCTTTTGTTTATACATTGAATCTTGTAAGTTATTTAAAGCACTTGTTACTAACACATTTTTCATGTTCTTCTTCGAATGATGGCTATTTAGAAAGACGCCGTTTTTCCTTGTGTTGGAGATTATATAGTTGGTGTTTCTTTGCTGCAAAATTGTAGTAATCCAAAAAGTTTAAACTTCGTTTTATCTCAACGAACCAAATTTAACTTAAGTTCACTAGAGACGATCCTCGTGCTAAGTAAGTGATGTTTAAGATTTTTTAGTTCTTATTTCTAGGCAAAACACAATTACGTTTATCCACCAAAATGCATCTTTGGAATTTCATCAGCTAGGTAAATTTCTTATTTGTTTGTAGCTCGTTTATTAAGAAAACTTGCTTTTTGGTATTTTAAGTATTTCCTTACGCGATTGTTAAATGTTTACGAACAGATTTAAATTAATTTTTATTTTAAGTAATTATATTTAAGTGATGGAATTAATTTAATTTTAATTTAACGTACATCAATCATGCAGCCGGAACACTCAAAAACATTTAAAGCATTAGAGAAGCTGCAGAAATAAGTTGAAATTGCTTTACAAATTTCTAACACACATTTAGGAAGACCATTGCATGCTGGATTATATATTCAACTGCATAAAATTCAAATGATTCGCAAGGTAAAACTACTGATAAGCCTACAAGTAATGCTTTCTGTAAACAGCTCCTAGAAATTCTAGAAAATTTATTTATACCAACACTGGTTTCGATTTTATTTTCTTCATGCATAGAAGATTTCTAATAAAGAAGCCGCAACATGAGGTGCGCTCGAGCATTCACTGCGCCTCGTGCGGTCTTTCAATCAGCAGGAAACACTGTAGAGTTTTCTAATAAATGCTTTACGACGTAGATTGAGTTTAATGGCGTCATCGAACTTGTATGCGTAGTTTCATCGAATTGATAACAAAATATCAAAGTTTTTATTAATTAAATGGATTGATAAAGAAATGATATGGCCAAGCAGTAATAAAAATCTGGTGTGAGACAACACGCGACTTTCTCTTAGGTGTTATAGATATGCAAATAATGTACACAATTGATTAAAATATTATTTACGGTTATTTTGGAAAGGATAATTATAACGGCCACACATCCAAACTACTGGGTAGTGAAGATTATCCTCGAGAACTCTCTTCAACGAAATTTCTGAGAGAAACTGATTATTTTACGTAAAGGAGCATCGTAGGCGTAAGAACCGTGATAAGTTAAGAGCCGTTTTCAAGAAAATTGCGAAAAGCTAAGAAATGACAAGATTAAAGTTGCACTTACGATAATTAACGATGTTGCTAATTATAAGGTTCAGACTGGTGTATCGATATTAATAATTGTTTGGGAAAAAATCCAAATGTTTTAAATGTTGCAAATATTGTAAATGTTGTAAATGTTATAAAATATGACCAACTTTTAATAAAGGAGCATTTACAACATATTATAGACTGCATTTTTTCCAAAAAAAGTTATTAATTAAAGTGACCATTTCGGTTATTTGATTCTAATCAAAATGTTACGCCTTTGTTTTTGAACTATCCTGTTCACAGACACAAACACACACGCGCATATGCACGCACCTATATTTCATATAAGATAAAACAAAGTAATAATGTTGTATTTTAAAAATAAATAAAGATTTAATTTTACCAAATAATAAATATTACGAATGTATATAAAAATGTATATAAATAACTACTAGGTCTTATTAAAAGTTAAATTATACCATCTATAATTAACAATCTACATTACTACATTACTCTGAAAAGTTTTAGGAAATTTTAAAAGTAAAGTTACAACTGGCTACGTATTTAATACAGCCACAATGGAAGCTCCTTACATCTTTCGGCTTATATTGTTTTCTTTAAAACGACAGATCTTGCCTCCAAACGTAAGCTCTTCACAATTCATTCACTGCTATCTAGTGTATGATGTTTATATTAGGAAGTGTTGTTATAAAGACTTTCTTTCTTAAATTGATGTATGAAATACTTAATAACGAGTATTTCATATATTAACTTTAACTAAGCAAATATTCATATCAGGACTTCCTGATATAAATATCATACATTATATGGCATCCATTAAATTTCGATTAAATTCAAATGAAATAAATGACCAACGACATCTTGTAATACCATTTTATTCTACATAGAAGTTTAAATAAATAAAATTAAAATTCATCAGAAGTCGTAGACAATCCGCAAAAATTTTGTAACTGCACAACACGCGCTATTTTCCATTGCCATTGAAATATTAAATACATTTGCTTCTAATAATAAATAATTTAACAAACAGACTGTATACTTTCAGTATTACTAACTGATGTACTATACTTGTACAAAAATGCAATATACATATGTATATGAGACCTCTATCATGAAGTTAAGTAATTGTCATTCTACCTTAGTATAACAATAGAATTAGGAAGTCATACTTCCGAAAATAGTATAATAAACAAACAGCATGAAATTTATAATAAAAAAACCATTTGTTGAATACAATTAATGGCGGCGCTGCTTTATTTTCTAGTTCCATGGCAGACTTCTTAACCCCACCGCCACAAGATTAACGAGAAGTATAGGTTAATATATTATTAGCATATAGATTATTTTATTAGAAAATCTTAAGGACTAAGTGGTAATGTAGATCTCTATCTTAATTTGCACATTCGGGTACTAATAAAAGCTACGTATCTACAGGAACATTTTAAAGGTATTACATGCGTTTTAAAATCTGATAAAATTGCGATCGTAACGTGTTCGGAGCACATTCACTAAGAAATATTGGTTAAATATTTGCTTCATATTTCATGCAGTTTATTTAATCATTATATTATTATTAAATATGGTATTTAATATATCTTTTGCAATAAAATTAAAATGAAGTTAAAATTAACACGCAAATCCATTTGTATGAATCAATCAAAAAATTCCATAAACCCGAATATACCTTTTTCAGTCGTAATTTATTATTTGATATTATGATAATGCTTAGCCCAAATTCGCATATCAATTTTAAGGGTAATACAAAGCACTTACTAAAATAATTTTTCTGGATTCTATTATGGAAATGTATGGTAATGAAAATTGCGAGGTTAAAGAGGGCTTTTAAAGTTACCGGTTACTTTTTAATACGTAGTAAAAGAGTACCTTGTAGAATCAGTGTTTTATGAAGACGCAGAAATTGCTAAGTCCATAAACCGCAGAATAAGTCGTTTATTTCCGCAATTTTGGTTTTCACACCAGGGGATTTTTAAAATTCTGTAAGGAGTTTATAACATCTTAGGAATATAAATAATTCATTAACGTTGTCAAGTAAATTTCTAAAATAAATGCAGATAAAGATGTGGAAACGTTAGAGTTTTACAATTTACTTGAATGAAAAGCCTTAGGGTAAAAATTTGGGAATATACAGTTGTTGTATGAAATTTAAACACTTGTTTATTTTACGATAACAATTTATAATAACTACCCCATTACTCTGCGTAAATAGACGCTTGAGCATCGCCTTGCATTCCTTAGCTAGTTCAGTCTGCCCTCATTGTTTTTAAACTGGGTCAGGCAGCTAACATTGAAAATTTTTAAAGTATGTGTGTCAGAACTAAATACAAAGAAATATTGCGTCGCCATTAGCAAGTTATTGTTTATTCCAATCATGATTAGCCAGGCACGCTAGAATTATGTATTAGATATGCTGCGTTTTTAAATTATTGTTGTAATATTGGGAATGGGGAAAAACAATCTATAGCAAAATCTCTACATGTAAAGGCATCCTTAGAAATAAATAGCATTCAAGGTTAAACTTATATTTGCGCTTCAGTTAATACTAATATTGTATACATGCAAAATTTAATTAAATGCGGTATACATGTTGTATGTGGCACGTACAATGCGACAATATAGAAATACATTATGAAAAATTGTAATTATAATGCAGACTTGCCAATATTTAATTGGTGGTTTGATTAAATTATGAATTATATAAATTAAAGTAATAAATCTTAATGGTTTCAGTCAAGTGCTCTTACTTTACGTTACACGATACAACGAGGAAGATATCATTTTACATCTAATTTGCCATAGTGTTTTCAACTAAAACATCTTTGTGTACGTTCTTAGACCTATAAGCATGTGTGGTGAATGTATAAATAACGGAATTCAAAATTTTATGTTTAAGTTATCTCAAATTTCCAAAAGTAGCAATTTAATTACAAGAATGACTCAACTAAGATATTTGGTGAAAAAAATAATGAAATAACTGATTAGTTGTTATAACCTAAATTGACCCTAAAAGGGGTATAAAAATCAGATAAATCCCAAAACAAAATCTAGTTCAGTAAACTAATTGCAAATCAGTGTAAATGTGTAATTTATAAATTAAACAAAACTTATTCTTAGTAAACTAGAACAACAAAATGCAAACTTGAAAGTTAATATTGAAGTTTAGTATAAATACTATGCTGATTATTTAGTTACAGAATCCGGTTCAGCATTAAAATTATAAATTTATAAATTTAAAGCAGTTGGTCTACTGCAATGAAAGCTAAGCTCATTTCAAAATTTAATGTATAAACTTAATATAAATCACCTTAGTTCAAGTATCCAAATCCAAAGTTAAGTAATAAGTACCGCATGTCAAAATTGCAGCATAACACGGACCACTTTTCATAGAGTGATTCAACATGCTACAAAGTTGGCTACAACAAAGTCAGTTGTGAGTAACGAAAGTAAGCGTTCCAATGCTGTATGAGTAGTCTAAATTTGGAAATTATGCGCACCACTGACTTCAATATACCAGCCTGTATATAGATATTAAATAATCATACTTTTAGGCGATAGTTAGAAAATTCCGTAGGTAGGCGGTTATGGAAGCTACATATTAATATAAGAGATGCCAGTTTTGATAAGAAACGGAGAGGTAGGCTCTTTTGACTCCTCCCGTATATCGACAATTAACAACAATTATTACGACGGTAGTTACCACGGTTGAGTGCCCAAAATATGCATTCAACGGTTAATTTGGGTTAGATCCCTTTTGAATGCACCTTGTATGTATGTACTTTTAGTGTAAATGCTTTGTTAAACCTCCTACCAACTGATATTGGCAAATTTAATTGAAAAAGCACTGTGATTAAATTGATTTGAAACATACAAGGAAACTTATTGGCGTTACTTTCTTATTACCAATATCGTACAACTTGTAAAAATGTATTCTAATGGTAAATTCAATGAAACACAACGTGAACTTCATACATTTATAAGCACATCAAAGATTAAAAATAATAAAGTAATAACGAAGAATTGCAAGTAAAAAGGTATAACAACAAAACATAGACATACATAGTTAAATAATCAAAACCTTAAGGCAAGAAGACGCCGATTTTACACATGGCTTCTATGAGTTCACACGCAGGTATTATTATATCGCGCGAAATAAACGATAATTAATTTCCAGTGGATGTTGCTCGTTCTCTCACTAATTAATGCCTCTTAACGTTGTAAAGTTATTACGTAGGTTGAACAATAAGGTTACCAAATCTAAATAAACCAAAATAAATCGTAGTATTGTTCGGCAAAGAAATCTGAATTAGATAATGTAATTTAACAATTTAACATTCACGTATAACTCTATATAGTTAATTTAGCAGATGATTATTGTAATATAAAATAAACGGCACTGGATATTTTGGATTGTATTATACTTTTTTCGTCACTCCGAATGCAACAGATATATCAAGGAATTATTATTAACCATATAAGGCGGTAGTGTTATTGATGTAAAACTTCAACGAGCTTAGCAATACATAGAAAACAGGTGAAAATGGAAAATAAAGCGTTAGCTTACTCTTAATTAATTCAGCAACTCATGCTGATGGTAAAAACTGAGAAGATGTGCAATTCGCCAACATCCGCTAGAAACAGTGTAAAGGTAAAATTCAATTTCCCTACGATCTTATGTTACTCACATTAAATTAGACAGCACGCACAACTTTAGAACAAATTTTCAAAGGCCCTTTGGCAATTAATTCTAAAAAGCGATGGCTATTTAAAAGAAGCTGTTATATCCCGAATCTTTACTTGAATTTATGTACTCTTTAACCTTTTGCATTTCTAATTTGTTGCCTTTCTAATTTGTATGACGTCATGATACTCAATCCTTCTTTCTCGTTGGGAAATATTAATATATTTCGCTCGCTTCCATCCCCGTGGATATTGGCCTTCAAATTTAAAAAACAAGGTGCGTACGGGGATTTATTTAGATGATGCTGACTAGAATTTTTATAACATTTTAGTATTTTTTACAATATTTATGATTTACCCACCAATGAGGTTTTGTTATATTATCATTTCTATAGATTTGTAAGTATACGAGTAGGTTGTTAATTAATGACAAACTTCTCAAAAATTGATTCACGAAATGCACGAAATTTTTATCAATTATTTGGATTAGATAGGCTGCAGCGGCAGAAAGGTTTAGGCAAAAAACGTACTAAACTTAATTTAAACAAAGTAAAGAGAAATAACTACATTATTATATGAAGGGAATGAATTACGTTTCCATGTAGTTATAGATGAATACAAAACTTATAGTTACTTAACGTTAAGCGGTTTAAAGCACGATTACGGTAGAATATTAAAAACAAACTAGACACTCACGAAAAATGTGAATTGTACAAAACCCATAAACTATTGCAGTTAAAGTCCTAAACTGCCACTGTGAGACCGCCGTGTAGTTCTGGTACTAACTCGAACGCAATATAAATAGGCAACATAGTGTTAAGTAAAGTTAGATAACCGAAAGTACTTCATTACTCTAAGATTACAATACAATCACTTGAAGCTCGCAGTTTTTACTTCTGATTCCCCTAATGGGGTTCTATACGAAAACGGCCTAAACTGATCAATAAAAGATAACATCACGCACGGAAGTATTTTTTGCGAACGTAGTACGTTAGTTTCTACCTGTGTAAGATGCGATCGAATCAGTCCCCAAAAGCGTCTTCGCAAACAGCACCCTCTTATTTCAATGGTTAGACGTTGGAGACATTTATTTGTGACTACTGTTGATATCCCAGCGTTATAGCGTAGTACTAGGTAACTTCTTCAGGCTTTAGAGGAATTTCTTCGGACCGCTGCATTTAGGAATCGCCTGCCAGGTAAGGTAAATTAATTTACTTTGCTGGTATTGTCACGTGCTAAAATGAAAATAAGAGAATCGTTAATTAAATTAGGAATACAGTCTTACAGCTGAAGCCCGTTATAAAATTGACTGTTACTGAATTAATGTCGAAGGTGACCAAAATTGGGATTCAACCTGTATATAAAAAAGAAGGCTGGCAGATATTCTTCATATATTTAACACTGGAATGATCCGGCCTGTAGTTACTAATTTCTAAAATAGGTATGATGTACTCGGTATATCTAATGTGATGCACAAAAAATTACTTGAACGTGTCAATTCATGAAAATGCGAAAGACGAATATTAAATTCGTTATATCATTGCTTTAGTCACTGGAATCATTTTAGATTTCTATTAACTTTTTGAACACTTAATAATTGTTAGCAAAACTTTAATGAGTTGAAGCAATTTTAAATCATACAAGGGAATACTTAATACACATTAGAAAGCAAAAACACATTATACCCTCAAAATTCATAGAATTACCTAGACGCTAAAGAACAGATTAATTATTACTATATTGAAGGTTGCATGTAGGATTCGTTTTGAGCTAGCGGTATCCGACCGAAAATGACAGCAACATTCCCATGTAAGGGAATTCAACTAAAGTTGCTATAGATCTATGCAGAAGACTTCAATGATACACTAACTTATTATACATAAAATGAGAGCGCCCTCGGTCAATAGTTAATGACAATTGCAAAATACATGGGTAGGTATACTAGGTATTAAATTTTGTATTGGTAATCGGTACGTTAAATTATATTAAATGTATTCTTAATGTTACGAAAGAATTCACTATGGTGTTTGAATCGATGGAATACCACTAAGAAATGACGTTTAACAACAGGCAACAACAAAAAGGTGAATACAGTAGTGCACTCTCACGAAATATTAAATTTAGCAGAGCTACCTGAAGTAAAAACTACTTACGATTTCAGGTGTTGCAGGTTCCCTAATTGCCGAGACCGTGATTTCCAGGTATCACCGTTTAGAATGCGATAATCCTCTAAAAATTCCTACCCGTATTACAATTTATTTACAGCTCATCTTCCTTCAAAAAAGCTACGGATTATACTCAAAATTACTTCAGAGGCACAAATAAGATAATCGGCTGAAAAGAAGAAAGAAACTTGATGGTATTTTACATTATTTTACCAATTTTCTTCGTTAATAACGGAGATCCGTAATTCCTTATCCGCGTTAGTCAGTAACTTCTTACCGAATTCCTTTCTCGCACTCTCATACCGCGCAGCCTTGAGTGTGCGATGATATCAACTTTGTTCCGTGATCGTCATAAAACTTGCTCCGAGATAAGTTTTAAGGAACCTGGAATGCAACCAACCAGCTGATTTTGACTGTCACAAAACGAAATCACTTATTTCTACATTTTAAAGCAAGGAACTGTTAAATTAGAAATTGTAAATTTTATTTTTACTTGATCAAACTAACGTAACATGGCCCTCATAAAAAAACTCTTTCTTTAAGTAATAAGAAATTCTACTAAATCAAAATTTATAGTTTGTAGCACTTATCTGCTTTACTACGCCATAATTAGTAGCTATTAACTTCCTGCAGATAAAATCAGCCTAAACCTTTTAATACCCGATCTTGTCTTTAGAAAAAAACGGAAGTAGCAGGCCACGCTGGCTTCACAAATTTTGTCTTCCTTGGACCTTATTAATTAATATTAATTGGAAAATAATTTATACTGAAACCTAAAAACCCATCTACAAAGGGCAAATAAAACATTAGAAAATTAGAAAACTAAAGGATTACTGTATACTGTATACCTGTATAGATTTTTATATGTAATAAATCAATTAAAAAGAATGGGTACTGCTTTTGCTTCAAAATAATATCGTAACTAATTGAAATATCTCATATCATTTAATAATTTAGGAAAAGAACGAATTGGCTCATTGTAATTAATTAATCTACATTTGAAAACTGTAACACGAAAATGTGTTAGAAAATATTAGAATCACGTCAACCTTCGTGGTCATTCTTTGAATAGAATCAAATTACGAAAATGGACACACTTCGACTAAAATAGAGTAAACGTTAACTACGTCCTCTATAAAATCTAACGGTTTTATAAAAATACGACGTCAAAACTGTTACTATATTATTAAAATAACTACAATCTTAAATTAATTAACACAAACCTTGAGAAAATAGATAAACTCTCTTTTGAAAACAATACACATAAAATCGGTAGGTATAGAATTCGTTATATTAGCTCTTAATGAATATATAATTATTGCCTGTTAAATTAAAGGCAATTAAATCCGTGATTCGCTTCATTATACACAGAGTATGCCCAAATATACACCCGTAGTATGAGAATTTAAGATATAACAGAGAATTTGTCTAAAATTATTCATCAGTTTTATTTTAAGATCGTTAATTTTAATTAAATCCTGATAATTCATTACCAATTAACACAGCGTACTAGTTATCTGTGATTTAACGTAACTTATTATTATTCTGCCTAAGTCGAAGGTGTTTTACTGGTTTATTTTGTTATCCCGTATTTAAAGATATTTATTCACACAACATTATGCACAAACTATTCAACTTTCTAAATATATTGTTCTTATATATGAGTAAAATAATAATAGAACTTCAGCGAATCAGGGTGTAAATTTTTGCAAATTGCCGTTACGGAAAATAAATATCCTTATCTCAATTGCTTTCTGTTTCTTTGAATGCGTTATACTTAAATGTTTTTTCTATTATTGATTAGTAATTACATTAGATTATCGTACAGGTATAAGTTAGCTTCATTTCGTCATTGACAGTTCCGGCAATGTTTGAATCTCAACAGTAATATTTATTCTTTTAAATTAGTTCGAGTCACTTTCTTTTCCACTACATTACTTCTTGAAAGTACAGGTAACGAATGCAAATATATTTTTCAACAGCTAAGCCAAAGCTACTACTTTTTTTACCCGTACAACATGGGGATAGTTCTCATCTTTATTTTCCTAGCTTTAACATTTCTGCTCTTCCTGTTTATTGTTGAAAGTTATACCTCGATCGCATGTTATAAGAATTATAATAACGGGTGGCGTAAAGGTCAAGCCTGATAAATGACGATAACGCTATTTAAAAAAGGTTCAAGAGAAGCCATTTGAAAATATTTATTAATCTTAGAAATTACAACTAATCAGCGTTTAACTAGTATGTTAATGAATCACCTCCTCCATAGGCTATACAATGATAGATTCTTTTTAACATATTTCATGGTTTTCTCAACATAAGAACCGGTATAACGAAAATTTCTCGCCTTATGCTGACTTTAAGAGCTTTTAGTATCACTGTTTTATACCTATTTGCACCTCACCAGTTATGTATTCTTAAGAAAGAAACAGGTGTAATTAAATCGAGCGATTGGGGAATTTTTAAAATTAGCTGAGCGGGAGAGGTTTAGTTGAGAGTATGATTTGTATATCGAAATCTATTTGCTATTTCATTATCATGTTGAAAGCATGTCATATTCTGGTCCAGGTCTTTTGTACATACAGTGCCAAAATTTCTTGCAGAAACAACCGGTAGCATTTCAAATTTAGAGTAACCATGTGTACCGGATCATTCTCTAAAAAATACAGATCCATTACTATTTTTCTTGTGGGCGCACCATATGCTGCTTCAAGTATTGAAGTTTCGCGAATCAAAGTTGGATTTTTACTGCCTCCATTACGATCGTTTAGTTCTTTTATTGTACCATTGAGACATAAATGGGCTTTACTGCTCAAAATGTTTTTATTCTAAAAGTCAGAAATTTAGTTTTCATGGTTTATATAATTAAATTGTTTGTCTAACTGGCTACGGATGCAAGTTTTTCGTCAAAACCCGTTGCGACGCTGATCCATCTCCTTTGATTTGACATTGCGAAGTCTTACAAAATGTATACAGTCTCCTACAGTTTCGCGTTACTCAAATTGACTAACCATCTCCGGTACTGTTCGGATTTTGAGCCGGTCAGCGACCATATATTCAACCAAAAGCTTCTCTAGTAGCCATAATTAACGCAGTATTTTAATAATATATTTTCAAAGTTGCGGTACACTCTTAGGGCATATATGCGTCCCCAAGAGATTTTCCAAATTTTTACTTTAATACATTGTTTGTTTGTTTTTGTGGCTAAGAGATCGCCATGCCTACTAGAATTTTGCTGAATCTGAAGGAGTTGCACCACCAGTAGGGATTTTTAACGTGCCAAACAACACATTGACACGGGACCTACGATTTTACTCCCTTATCCGAGAAGAAAGCATGTTTTTTAAATTTTTTCCACTTAAAAATTTACCGACTTCGATCGGGTTTAAACCCGCGTCCCTTGGGCGTAGAGGCAAACATGCTAACCACTACACCAGTCGGGGCTGGCTACTTCAATATTATGACAAATGTGTGGCCAAATGCCAAATAGAAAAAGAATGACAGCAATGCTGCGACGGGTGAGATGTCATAAATGCGTGTCAAACAACTTAAACTGAATAGTTAAAGTAGTAGGTAGTTTAAATATCCGTCAAATTAAGTTATTAAAAGTAGCGAGAAATTTTAGTTCCCAGAGAGTAATCAAAAATTCTATAACAAAAAAACGTTATGAGTGCAATAAATAAGAAAGAAATTAGAAAATAATAACAGAAAAGGCAATAAGAGCTGAAAATTACATTTTTAACTGTTTAGTTAAAGCTTAAAGACTTGATTTTAACTTCATAGTTTAATTTTTTTTACCTAGGTACAGATTGTCGTTCCCTGTCCCAAAATATGCCTTATGACTTTGAAATCGATTAATATACGCTGATATCCGAGAAACATTTTGACATCATAATAATTATTAAAAATAGCCTTTACTATCGGGAGCGGTGGCGGCTACTGTCTGGCCCGGCCGTTGTGTCGGCTTCAAGCAAAATCCGGTTGCCAGTTCACCAACTTAGTCAGTTGGTATTCGTGCGTGTGTGTTTTATGCAATATGAAATGATACGCAGTTAAACAGCGCCTATACACTGTTGGTACGTATTGAAAAACTACATCGAAATTTGATAGCCCAAATGCATCGGTATTTGGAGAAGTAACTGGCAACCATGGAAATGTCGTCGTATGTTTGCGAAGGGAGCTGCCCGAAAATAACAGAAATAAGGATGCTAGAAGTGTAAAATAGACTAGGTCTTTCTGCTGAAACTGCCACAGGAAGTGGGACCTTTCATAACTAAAAATTAAGTAGCTGCAAAAATAGGCCCACCTGCATACATGCCGTTTTACTGAATTTCAAAAATTGCAATATCCTAACCAGCAGAAAAAAGTCGCGTATTGTTTATGGTTTGGCAAATTACTAATTCAAATCATACCGTACTGGACTACACTTGGTTTGCCGATGGAGAGCGGTTCAACCTAAGCGACTACATTATATTCGGGCTATTAAGATCCTCACAAGGTGTGTAAGGACCTTCTTTCACAATAGCAGGTACCGTACTCAAAATAGAAATCTTCAACGAATTTGTGAGTTAGATGTACAACGAAAAACGTACCTAACGCTAAAATAGTTAAAATTTTTCCTTTTTGCAATGATCGCGCCATTTATAAAACCCATCCAATATTTTTTTATGAAGTGTGCTGAATAGGAAAGCGTACTAAAATAAGGTACGGGCTGGCATGCCACTGCAAGAAAATACAAATCTTTCGTAATATGAGTCGGCGCGCTTAATGAGGGCTGCTTACCCTTTTCATGTAGCAAGACATGTTTGTGCAAAATTTCACTACAATTGCTAAATTAATTAAACATAAACTAATGGTTTGACAGTTTTCAATTATCAAACAAGCCAATAACAATCAACACTGGTGAGGTGAAAGGAGAATGTAGCACGAATTTTGAAATTATTCCATGTTGACAATTACCGCAGTTCATTTCGTAAACCTAGCTGAGACATACTGTCTCCCTGCATTAACATTACCTGGATTCCCTCCATACAAATACTTTCTATAAATTCTAATTATATGGTTGTTCTTTATTCGAAGGTCCAAAGTAACTTATGCATGAAACCGGAACAAAACTAAATTAAGCTGGAGGAACAATAACTATAACAGCAAATCGCGAATAAATATATTCAAGTTTCTAATATTTACAATCTAACTTCAACTGCCTCGTAATGCGCTCTATGTTTACCGTCATACAACCAGCGCCTCATGTATGTAGATACCATCATTTCAGGTTTTGAAAAAATTATCAATAGCATTTAACATCAGCCAGCAAATCACAAACAAAATATTATGCTATAAATATCAACTTTAAGAGTCCGAACTTTAAGTGCTTGCTGTGGCAAGAAAATGTGTCAATTACCGAAATTCACGACCAAATTTCTGTAAGCGAGTGTTCGTCGTACGTTTTGAAGGTTCAGGAATTCATTTCTAAATGCTTTCTTCACCGTCAACCGCTAGTGTAACTAGTGGATAAGCTACAGCCAGATTTGGCAGGAGAATATAATTGATCTCCTATGAATGCTTTCGTATCCACCGATGTTTATTCCGCTTTCAGTTTTATTTCAACACGTACACATACAATGCCCTGGTATCAATCATTTAGTTACATTAAAAATTAATAAATTCATGGAAGCAGTCGTTCACGATATTAACTAATTGAATATAGGAATGCAATATATGACAAATAAAGCTAAGGCATACCGGTCAATTGGTTTTAAGCACAATAGGCTGCAGGAAGAGAATGGTTATGTTGTATTCAATGCAAAACACCATTATTGTATTTATTATAGAATTCACAATGTAAATAACGACGGCTAGTTATTTTGTGTTATTTAAATAAAATCAATTTTCAGATTTACTTGTTATTTTCGAAAAAGAAGTAGTTAATAGAATATCCCTGAAATTAAATGTCCGTTTATAAATGTCATATATGACAAATATTAGAGTAATAATATACGAGTTATTTGCAAAAAGTTTTTAAGTAGGTATCACAGCGTCAGATTTTATGTCAGCTGTCTCCAACGGCTTTGGCCCGAAATATTGAGCTATACTGGGATAAATCAGGAAATAGATAATGCTAGCTATTTTATACGAACATAATTGAGTTATCTGCAACCTTTTACACCTACAGATTACGTTATAAAAGAATTCTACCAACCAAAGCTAAAAGTTAAGGGTGTTATACATTTTATTTTGAGTTTTAAACTGCAAACCCATTGCTTCCCATTTGAAGGGATTATAAGGTAGTATAGGAAATTAATTGAAAAAGTAAGAAAAAGTCGTATTTTAACTGCAAAAGAGATAAAAATATGGAGAAGTCAGTTAGGTTGCTTTTGTATTTGTATACCTTGTATCAGAAATACAGAAATTCAATTTACTTCTTGTAAAAAATAATATGAGTATTATGTAGGTTCTTAAGAAAGTATTATGCATTTGCAGCGGTTAAAAATTATAATTAAAAATTGTTTGTTACTTCATTGGTACGAGTATTGTAATGGCATCAGTTATGTGTTTGAAGTTTTTCGATCAATACTGAAATATTTACAATGCAACTTGTCCAATTAAAGAGAAATCTAAACGCAATTTACTTAAAACAAGAAGAATCTATTATTTAAAAAATTAGAGAAACGTTACACATTTTAAGGTGTGTCTAAATTACTATCTTTAATCGTAAAAAGCATTTTATTGCACCCTAACGCGTGCTGTATGCTTCAAATGGCCGTTAGCTACTAATAAAGACAACTAGAGAGCAGTTTTTAATCCTAGTACAAAGTTTAAAAATAAGTTAAGGAAATTAGTACATCTTGATATGACTAATTCCACTGCAGTTGTATTTTTGAAATAACTATAAAGATTTAAATTTTGATTGATTTCGCAGAACTGTAGACCTTCGTTTTTAAAAGCGTACTTTGGCATTTTTAATGCTTAATCAAAAAATTAGTCACGAATTTATTAACGTCATTTGAATAATAAATAAAAATACAAATCTATGTTAAAATTCTTATGGCATTTAACACAACCGAAACAAAACCGAACAAATTATCAATTCAAACTGTGTTTTAAATATACAGATTGTAAAAGGACATAGTCAAATATTTAATACATGTACATAAAATACCAAAACAAACACGATTACTTGAAAAATTTGAATGTAATGCTTTAAAAGATTATTCGAAACATAAACTTATTTTACACTCAACCATCATATTTGAAAACGAAAACAGCTCTTCTTATTTTTAAATCTTAAACTTAGGCTGAGTAATTTAATTTACCTTTCTAGAGTTCACCACTAATTGACTGTAGCTGTTCTAAATCATATTTTAACTATGGAAAATAATTTGCAATGAAATTTCATCGCACCCTGAAGTAAGCTTTCTTTAAACAACTTCGCGGTGGTTTTAAGAAAATACATAAAACACCGTTTTTAACCAAAGTATTGGAGTTTTGTTGGTAGAAGACATAGTGTGTCTGTCTTCGTTACTTCACGTCTCTCTTTGTATTATGATTATGCAGGCAAACAATTTTGTAAATATTAATAGTACTGGTCTAAACATATATGTAAAAACATTAGATCTTGTATAAATTAAATAACATTGAAGCTGTTATTATGTGTTATTTAATAGATCTGCGACTCAATTACTGACGCCTTTTAGGGAGCGAGTGAGCATTATTTTTCCTCCTGTTAACGATCTTAAGCTCATTTCAATTTAATTTATCAAAACATCCAACTTTTAGTTAAAGTGATAATCACGAGATGGCACTGTTTATTTATTTTATATTACGAATTTTCTTTAATATATTCGCCTTTCAATATTTATTCGTGTTAGTAGCATACTTGTCTATTTTTAAATATAATTAATTTATAAATTCTAGGTCATCATGCTGATTTTCGGACCTGCAGTACGAGGGCCGGCCAGAAACTAGTACCCATCTGCGCCGTATAGAGCACTGGTAAACAGAGTAGTCGCCGCTCAATATCTAATGCTTTCAGTTGTATATCTGCTGTCTATCTACGAAGTTCTGTGTCACTGTCACTGACTCTATTGTTTTTCTGAATGTTAATAATATTCGAGGAAATAGACAAAGTCGCCACGTGTGAAACTAAGGGTGTACCTGGATTTATCAACGCAAAAGGTGTGCCACCATATGACATTCACTGTCACTTGAAGGAGATGTAGGTAGACAATGGGCGCGTTTACGGAACACATGTTTATAGTCAACCTGTTTTGTACTAATAAGTTGCAACAACTTTAAATTCCCTAAACGTTTTAACCGTAGACAACTCAAACATGAATCTGTTTCTCTTAGCCCGTACAAATTGTTAGATTTTAGGCTATATACGTTAATTACTTATGATTATAGGTTAGGTTAAGTGACAGTCATAGATAAAGAATGGTTCATTTATGCAGTGTTTATATAAAATGCTGTTATATATTGCGATTTTAAGTAACAAACATGGCTGAAGCATTTATGTTGGAATACTTCTCATTTGAAGATGAAATTAATTTAAATAATGTAGTTGATTTGATTTCATAATATTTTTTTTGGTGTCTGGATTGCGAAATTTATCAATTCATTTGCGATATTCATTAAGCAATAATAATGTTGCATTGTTATTCCAACAGAACTTTTCATCACGTTGGAAATTTTTATTTTCACCAATATTAATATCCTACCCTTCTAATTCTTCTACATTATATTTTTTTGAATTGCAACTTATTTGATCTATAAATCCAATTCATATTTAAATTTTAAATGTCAACAAGTTTTGGTATAGTTTTATCATTTACCAAACTATAATTAGTTTCTAACAACAAAACAAATACTAGGCATCTTATTAATTTGAGATTACGTAGCATATACTGACCAAACACAACGGAAAATTTTATGTTGATAAAATTATGCAACAGTTGAAAGTTAGCACTTGCTCAGCGCGCTCGTTTAGGGAACCGTTGTCACTCAACTATCGCAACTGTTGCCAACAGTTGTGTTCCCTAAACGCGCACAATATTGTTGATAAGTCGCCTGTTCGGTGCTGGTGTCGTAACTTCCACTTAGGGAGGAAGAACGCTCATAATGACGAGCATTCGAGGTGACCGCCAGTCATTACGGACGAACTTTTGCGTTCAGTAGGCCAAGTCATAAAGAACGATCAGTGCGTCACAATTAATGAAATCTGTGAATATTTCTCTGATGTTTCACTAATAATTATTTATGAAACTTGTAACGTTCGTTACGTATTTTATGTGCTTTTTGAAATATTAAGGTTAATAATTAAAAATATTTAAATTTATTTTGTTCAATTTCATAATGTATGTATAAATCAAACCCTGAACATTAATTGAGAATTAGAATCTATTTTTGTCTAATATTCAACTTCAGTATAATACAGTATAACTTTGTTGGAACAAACCTGGGAATTGCAAGCATTTTGTTCATTACAAGCGATCGCTCACTTTATCAAAACCATTAAAAATGCATGCTAACGCACTTATACGAGCTATAAATTAAAACCGAGTACAGATTTGTGTGGAATCACGTGCAAATAACTTCTCTCCGGCGCCCTTGCATTACATTAGTGTGTAGAGACGTAAGCTTACCGGTGATTTAAACGCGGAGGAATGAAGCATAAAGTTGATTTTAATTTTATGAGCTTTTATGAGCTGCCAAAGGTTAACCAAATTACTAAAATTGCTTCTCTTCGCCGTGCAGTAGTGCAGGCACAAGGGAAATGAATATTAGAATACATGAAATAAATCCCAAGCTATGGTTTCCCCGCGCTTTGCGGTGCCGCGCCGCGATTAAGTAATCAACAAGCTTTACGAAAGTTTTACTAAACTTTTCCTAATTTTGATGATTTTCATACACCTTCGGCAGATCTCGCAACGGTAAATCGTACATATTTCATTTAAAGATAATATGCTGCACTATATTTAACAAATGAGCGATAATTTTTACATGTCTGATGCAATTCTTGACACGTATTTTAAAACTTTCTTATTAGTCTCTACGCATGTTTGTCTAATTCAAGTTTATGTATCTTCTTTGTTGACTAATTTTCAAAATTAGTTTGTCTTCTCAAATTAAGTTCATTATAAAAGATAAATAAATCTAATTTACAATAATTAAAGTGTTCGTTATTTCCGGCCGTTCGTTAGAAATATGTTCTTTAGAAGCGATCGTTAAATGTACGTTAGTAAATGTAAATCAGTACGAGACTAGAGATTTTTTTCGTTATAGGTGATGTTCGTTATATTACGAGTTCGCTATAAAAGAGTTATACTGTATTAGATAAATATTTGTTTCAATAATTAAAAGTAACAATATTGCAAATTTACTATTAAGGTGTCTTTTAGTTGTACGCAAGCATAATGATTGATAATGGATCACTGAAGATTAATAAGATCTTTTGTCGCTTTGCAATCATTAGTGAAGACGAAAATTTAACAAAAATAAAAATGCTTATGTTGAATTGTTATAAAACCTCGTGGCAATAAATAAACAATAAAAGGGAATAAAATATATACCTTGTGTATAGTATTTCAAGTTAAAGTGAGAATCGTATACATCACGAACAAGCTAAATAGATTACATAAGTGATAGTATATCAACACGGCCATGTTGATATTGCTGACTATACTTTAATTAATTAGTTCTTTGCTTTGTTCTAGTAATGACGTTTACTATAGGAATTCTGCCTTAGTTCCAAAAAGTAATTTACAATACTCAAATTCTTGTTGTAAATAAAGTCTGTACCTAAAATTTCTAAAGCACGTGGGAAATGGTAAGCCATTTCAACTTCTTCGATAATTAGGTCAAGTACGTAATGGAACATTACAAAAAGGTAATTTATTTTATTTATTATGCATGGCATTTATTTTACGGCAGGAATTACATGTAATTCTAAATAAACGATTCCACATTCGGTGCAATATAAAAGCATTGTTTAATCTGGAAATAAGGTTTAATTAATTTAATTATAATCTAAAATATTTATTTTACAAGGGTTAATCAATTATTGTTACGATAATCAGTATACAATAAATTTCAAGCCCGTCATTTAGTTTCTCTGCGAATCTTTTTAATTATGTTTTATTTGTAAACGAAAGATCAGTCAGAACTTACTGTTAATTAGAACTCCTTGTACGTGTTACCTGCTTTAATTTATCTAATTAGTATAAACTTCGTATGCGTTTTTTCTAGCTATCTGTTTTGTTTCGAGATTTTTAAAAATAATAAAAAATTACAGAAGCTACAATTTATAAGGTTAAATGGAAAAATTCAATTGTCTAATAAGCACTGCTTGTAGAAAGTGTATTTTTAATATCAAACCTGCTAGCCCAAAAATAATTTAATTTGGCAGTTGAAATTTTACCTAATATATGTGCTGAATACAATTTTTATTATTTAACCTATTTTATCCATTTAATCTTCTAAAATGTGGCTTCTCTAATTCTTTATGTTCTTTTAAAAATTATATTTCAAGCATAAAGCCATAAATCGGAATCAATGATAAATACAATACGCAAATCAATAACAACTTCACCAGAACAAAGGAAATAAAAACTTAAGCATGGATTTTTTATATAAAGAAATTACTCATACCTATAGTAAAAATTCGAAACCGCAAAATGCCGGCGAACACCAGTGGGCAGCACTGCTACCCGTTAATTTGCCGGCGAACATTAGGTCGCTCTGCATTCACGGTCTACTTCATTATAAGTATGTCATTACTCGTGTTATTAATACGAACACGCTGAAAATACTTGTCTGTATATTTATTAAGTTCACCCGAAATGATTGTTTTCATTATGAAGTAATGAATTAGTTCACAATTTATTTTAATTTTACAAATTAT
>JAHWXV010138790.1:0-10283 GCA_024586415.1 Phrixothrix hirtus
CGCGCGCACACACACAGAAATTTTTAAAAACATGTTTTTCGGACTCAAAGTGCCCCAAACCGTGAATTTCCACTAAAATTATTATATTTCATGTAGGTAAGAAGACAAACTAAAAACGGTGATCAAGTAGACAGCGTACATTCGCTATTAAAATATTTCATAAAAAATAATGATTCTGCAACTTTTATTTCATGTCTAATTTAATACCTAAGTTCACGGTATAATTAAGAATTTTGAAGAGACGGGTTCGGTCCTAACACGGGAGCCCCAGACGTTCGAATTGATGTAAAATCTCGGGAAAACAATAAAATTGTTAGGTCTGCTATTAAACAAAGTCCAAAACATGTCTAAAACTTCACTTTGTAGAATGTTACACATTCGTTTAAGGTTCCACCCACATAATGTCCAAACCGTTCAAAAATAGCAAGTGGTTTCACTATTTAGTGAAGAAAGAAGCATAGCTAGCAGATTGTATCAGATTAACAACATTTCCACCTTAGCGGTTTCGCCAATAAAACGAACTGTCGAAATTGGATATCAGAAAACCCGAAAATAGAACACCGAGGAGTTTTATAGGATACTGAAGTGATTGTTTTTGATGAGGTATCATCTTGGCATAATCGGCCCATATTGCTTTGAAGATGAAAATCAACATACAGTGACAGACATCAGTGCCGTATACCCATATGAACGCAATGTTTTTAACACAGCAAGGATTGAGGAATGGGACAACGCCTCTTCTTTCCAAGACGTTTGTAATTGTTACACGTTTGTTGTTTCCTTATCAACATCCCGATATGGGCCGTCAAGGCCGTCAAGTTTAAACATATACGATTTCTTTTTATGGGAACATTTAAAAAATGAGGTTTAAGAAAGCTATCCACGCGTTATTGCAGAACTTAAAAGGAGAATTGAGGAAGAGATAGATAGAATTCCAACGTCAACAAAAATGGAAAACCTGCAATTAAAACAAGAGGGGTGCTCACGCCGATAACGTAATTTTCCACCATTTATGTACGCGTCTTTTGAAATTACTGCACTTCTACAATTTCCCACCCTTATAGAGGGGTGGCTAAAAGATTTTAATAGTAAAATACTTCGTATGGATACAATATTAGAAGCACTAATAAGAAACAAAGGGCAACGCAACCTAGACTGGTACAATTCCAAACTAACCTTATAACCTTTCAATAGCTCGAAATAGAGAAAACATCAAGGAAATTGCAACACAACTATATGGGTATTAGTGAGTGAGTGGTGAAAATGTTTAGTGAAAAATATATACAAACGCCCCAAAGAAGTAACCTCGGGGTACTTCGAATTTCTTACGCTGGGAAAGTTTGCTTTAATATTTCTTTCTACATTTGCCTAACCAATGGTGCCAGGTGCGTTTAACAGTACTGATTGTTTTCGAGCGCTTCTTCAATTTTTTTCCACAATTTTAAAATGGAATGTCTCAGAAAGCATATTTTCTCTTGAGTAAAACTATAGGTGAAGTTTCAAGTCGCCTTGAAGGAGATATCATTAAATAGGACACATGGCTTGAGTGGTTTTGGCGATCCAAACGGAAAAATGTTTCTGGTAGATTAACTATGTATAAGGCGACATCTACCAAGTCTCAATGACCAAATTGTAGAAAAAAATTGTAAACATCGAATGATAGTTAATAAATTAGTGGATAAAACTGTCTTCAGTTGGAATTTGTGTCAGCTAGGATTTGAAGGTGGACTGTGTTTCAACAGTTTGTTTCTCGCCTCCTGATAAGGTATCAAAAATGCAATCGAGTGAATGTGTGCAATAATTTAAAACGGACGTTGCAAAGTGATCTGGGCTTCTTCCCCACAGCCACCAGCGGCGACGAAACATGACACTATTAGTATGACCAAGAAACAACAAAGCTCTAAACCAGATAAATACTCTAAACTCCCCAACATCATCTGTTTCGTATACTTTAGGGATCGTCCATAAGAGATTTGTTCTACCTGAACAGGCGGTCAAGCAAGAGTTATATTTGAAAGTCTTGAGGGTTTGTGCGACAAACATATTCAGATTATGGCTCCACCATGACAATGCGCCTTCGCACTACGTTATGTGTGCAGCAGTTTCTGACTCCTCAGGGCACGATTATTTACCGGACTTGGTACGGGAAATGTTTTAATGATGTAGAGAAGGTGAAAACTATTTTGAATAAGGCGTTGTCGAGAATCAAACGTGAGACAAATGGATAGTCAATCGAAAACGGCCGTAGAACGCTGAAATATATTTCATTTTACCTTCAATGCAGTTTTTTATAATAGATTCTGGTTTTTCGGGGTCTCTTCTCTTACAAAAGCACAGATATAGAAAATGTGAGGCAAGCATATCCAGATTGTGGCTTCACCATGACAATGCGCCTTCACACTGCGTTATGTGTGCAGCAGTTTATGACTCCTCAGGGCACGATTATTTACCAGACCTGGAACCATCGACACCGTATCTAACGTCCCGGAAAGGGAAATATTTTGAAGATGTAGAGAAGGTGACAACTATTTTGAAGAAGGCTTTAACGAGAATCAAACGTTAGGAATTACAGAGATGTTTCATTTTTAGGAAAATTGCTGAGACAAATTGATAGCCAATTGAAAGCGGCCGTAGAACGCTGAAATATATTTCATTCCACGTTCAATATAGTTTTTTTAATAGATTCTGGTTTTTATGGGTTCATTCTCTTATAAAAGCATAGATATACGTTAAAACAATCTTTCGAAAAGCACAGATATCGTTAATGCATTGTATATGATAAAACTTTGGGTGGGGGGGGGCTAGATTAAAGATATTGTAACACAATTAGAAACAATAAAAACTCATGGAACATTCTGGAACAATCCAGAAGGTTCATAATAATTAAGATGATGATGTAATCATAAATGCCTCATTCCGATAACCGATATCGGTCTATTAAATTCAAAATCAGCAATGCGTCAACAAAGCATTACAATTTATTACATTATTATTATGACTAACTTTATTCTATATTTCTTCCTTACTATTCTGGAATTTATCCTTTCTATATAAATAGCAGATTACATTCCCTTAGTTTTAGTTTTTAGAATCTTATCCTGTTATTTACTGTTATATATAAATGGAAATTTAAACGTTTGTTGTTGGTGTATTGGGGCAAATATTTAAATAAATAAGTGCAAATAAATAATCCTAGTATTAGTGAATATAAATAAAGGTTTTAAAATAATTAAATAGTTTCGTTACAATATCAAATCTAGTACTGCATTTTTTGAAATATAGATGTACAAAAAGAAGTTAAAGAAGGGACAAAAGAAACTGAAAATTAAAATTAATAAAACTGCACACACTTGCATTGATAATTAAAGAAATTATTTCAGGATAGAATACAATTATCAAGGCTTTTTTTATCAAACACGAGCAAGATGGATAGATGTCTGGAAAGGAAGACTTGAATTGAAAAAGTGGCATAAAAGCTTCTATTGGAATAAAATGGACAAAACTATAAAGAAACGTCAGGATTATTTATCTTAATAATTTTTGTTATAGTTTAACGTTAATTTGAACTAAAAGCGTTCGTTTTAGTACAAAATGCGATTATTTTGGATTAGATGCAATAATCGTATGGTTTCCCAGGTTACCAAAGGCACCTATAAAGAGTACACTATGAAACACATCTAACGTAAATTTTTCAAAATATGCAATTAATCTATAAAATAATTCCCATATCTATTTAATATCTTGAAATCGAGAAAATAGATGGTTTCCTTAATTACTCTCCACCAAACAACTTTCAATAGTGAAGTTTAATTAATACTCATATATTTATCTATTGCAGCATAAGCTACATATTTCCACAGTGTTGTTTATTTACTAATAAATACCTAACGGTATATGGGTTGCTGTATTTATAATTTTTCAATGTTTCAATATCCCTTCCTGGTTGTCGAATTATTTAATGTCAACAATTAGCTTATTTTCATTTTCAATGAAACCCCATAAATAATCTAACGAATTTCATGAATTTTGCTAACGAAGTACATGATGTCGTGTCAACGACCCTTTGTAATTTTAATTTATTTGACAAATCGGTTGTTATTTTACACTATGCTGTGATACGCTACTGAACATTTATTGGAAATTATTATTTCTTTTTAATGTAGTTTAATGAATGTTAATATTAATTCATTATCAAATTAGCTAATATTATATTTTCAAATAATTTGGGCTAATTGTTTTAAACACAGTTTTAGGATTCATTTGAATTTAATCTAAATTGTTACTTCGCAACGATTTTAAAAATGCGCATTAATTCCCGTGGCGTAGATTTAAATAATCACGAAAGTTGTATGAACGCTTTCCTAAAATTATTCGTAGCAAATTGGACACGTGATATACGTTGGAGTAAACAGTGCAATAAAGTAAGTTGATTTCTGATTTTAATATCAAGCACGAGTAGTTTTGTGACTTTAATTTATTTGAAGCCTAGGATGATAAGAAAGTTTTTTACATCGCGATATTTCCGCTATTCAATTTATTTTAAAATTAAGTGCAAAAAAGTTCACTGTCCCTTTACACCAAAAAATTGAGTTTGGTTCAAGTAGGGAATATTGATGATTTTGTTTGAATCTTGAAATAGCATCATGGCGTATTTAATCGTTGGCATAACCTCGGAAACTTTCGTTCAGTCAAAGAAAGTCACCAACATATGAAATCACTTTGATTAAAGTATAAAATCTCAAATTAGCGATTTACTTTAAAATAAATAGATGTAGATCTATGAAGGACAGATCGAGAAGAGGAATCCTTCTCTCGTTGATATGTGTATCAATTTTAGAGAATATTTTAATTAAATTGATCCATTAATCCTCCTTGTACAACAATGTTACGCCCAAATATTAAATTTAATTTAGCATGCAAGTCTTGCTTCTATTTCTTACAATGTAAAGTGTGCTTTAGTAAATTACATTGAATACGTCTTTAATGCGATAATAACAATTTAGCCCTGTTTCGCAATTTTATATCTTTAGCTTTTAGTGGCTACATGTCTTTTTTTAAATAGCTTTACTCTTACTGGAAATCAAAAGTTACAATAGTAAGCATCGACCTCGGCCATTTATTTAATCTCGAATTCGAATTTTCTTGCTTTTCTTCAAAAATCGTACTACACAGTGTTTCATAAGTACAGGCATAGAACAGGTGACGTTTATTTACTCTGGCGTATATATTTTCCTAGATGTCACAATGTCTTAACGTCTGTTTATCAGACCGAAGCACCCCGACTTCAATGGTCTAGCTTTCTCGACATATGTACCCTATTAAAGTAACTAGTTGTGTCTTGCTGCAAATTGTTACAACAATAATTTCCAAAAACATTATTTACAATCAAATTTGTAGGTTATAGACCACGTTTTGTGTATTACAGCCAGAGTAATTTGTTAGAAACTACGGTATCCGCTAAATCAACTAAACAATAACTAATAAAACACCTTTAATAATAATCAAGTCTGTTAAAAATGCTTACATGGTACGAGGGTTGATCCCTATGCTCCACTCCACTCACAATTAAATTTTAACGACTTTATTTTTCGCCCCCTTAATTTGGATACACTTTTCCCATCGATGCTCCGATATCGGGATTGCCTATTGGAAAAAAGTCTCTCCAAGCTTGTCGAACCACCCATTTACTTCTTTGTTGATCAAAATTTCTGTCCTTCTGTCTTCTTTAAGCACATCCGGTAGCCGCTTGGTACAAAATCTGAAAAATAGCGAGAATGGTTCACGATTTCACATCCTGCATTACGAATGATAGCCATTGCAACCATAAACTTGTGCACCAGGGCATTGTCTTAAATTTCCCCGTTTTTTTAACAGCTTCGCGTAATTTTGACGTAGTTAACCAGAAATATTCCTTGAAATCATAATTTTTCCGGTCATGTTGATCTTCACAGGATTTTCTCAGACACTTAAACTCGCGGCATCACATTTTAATCCTAAACTCACAGCTAAATCTGCATGGATGTCTGTTGCAGTTAACTCATTATCTTGCAAACATTTAATCACGCATCTTTGCCCTTGGAATCCATTTCGAGACTGAAAGCACATCTAGGCATATGGATTAGGGTGCTGTCACTTGACCGATGTAAGACTTGCAAGCTCAAGGGTGTTAAGGACATCAATGTAAATTTCTATTAAATGTAGCTTTAAATTCAGACCTTGATGGGAAATAAAGATCAGCTCTCGTAATTTGAAAGGAAGCGATTTCCTAACGAATAATTAATTATGAAGATCCGGCTATGAAAAATATTCGTAAATTAAAGGATGATTATTTTATTAGTGACAATTTCATGAAAACTCTGGATATCTTATTTGAAGGGATTCTACTAACGCACAGTGCCCATCAGCCTTGCTGCCCTATCCAAAATTGATGGTTAAGGCCTAGGATAATATTCTGCCAAACCTGATTTTGATAACAATCGATTGACATTTAGCGCTTTTCGTTCAGTTCAGAATTATTGTTGCTTATAAAGCAGAACATTATGCAACTGATTGTTTAAACAATATCCGAATATAGGAAGGATATTTAGTGTAATCTGTAAAAGTTTGTAATTTAGCTGTTTTTGTTTGATTACGAATGATGTATTTGGGTTGTGAATTAAGTTAGTTTCATATTTTAGCAGTAAGAACAAAGTTTTATTTTTAATTCGTTTCAAAATATTATATAAAGGATTTTATTATTTAGAACCACTGGATTACGTCTTGTTCAGTCGGCGATAGAGATCAGGGCAGGCGTGAGCTGACTTTTGCCTCTTGATTTTGAGTTTTGAAACGATAAACATGGTAGAAAAAGGCCTACCGGAAATTTGCAAAGATTAATTGAAAAATTTATAATAAGTCAAAATTGTATATTTTTAACTAATTATGTAATGTAATAAACTAATTTTTGAGAATCCTGAATTTCTTTAACGTTTTAAAAATTTTAGTAGTCGACCTTCAGTTAAGTGACAGTTAATGTCAATTTAGTTTGATTTAAAGGCGCAATGCATTTTACGCTTAATTTCTGATGAACGTTCATAATTATTCTTATTATGAAAGACACATAGAAGTAATACAAAATTTCGAATAAATTCAGGAAGTATTAAGGTTATACTAAATAACCTTGTGTCGACTAGAATACATTCTATGTGACGAAACGTTCCTGGTTATTAGCGTCTGAATATAGAATTAAATTTGAGAAATAACTAACTCAAGAATCGAATCTATAGCATAATCATTCTCATTCTATTTTAGAATCTAACATCAAACGCTTTCATTAAAATCCTACTGTCATAGTAAGGACGAATGAGAACGTTTCATCTTTATAAGCAGTTGAATAATCAAAGAAAACTATTTGAAAACTTTCACATGAATTTATTACATAAACGTTTGGTTTAAATTCTATAACTATAACAATTCTAACTTGAACTGTTAGTTGCAGACTTCGTACGTTACAGTAAAACATCGAACGCCTAAAAATTCATGAATTCGCAAGAAGAATCTAAAATATCGACTATAAATAGTTAATTTTGAAGTAAGACAAAAGGGGATATACCGCAAGGATACTGAATTATGTTATTTGCATTATAAAATATTGATCCTTTAGTAGCTTAGTTCAAATGCAAGTAAAAAGAAGCTTTATTAAATTTCTTATTTGTTATTGATGCTTTCCTTCCTAAAATAAGTACAAGATCGGATAAATTCACTTCAGCATAACAAAGGTAAATTCGAATGCTGCAGTTTTGCCTATTGAGTGTATTTAAGGCTGAATTTGTAGTGATAGAAATTCTGGCACTGAAGGATTTTCGCAAGGTACATTTTAAACACATACTGTAACCAATACACGATAGAACCTGCAAAGAGTCTCTAGCTGTTGAATAGAAGATCTTACGAGAAGGTATCCCATTTAGTTTATAGTATGTTAAACACGTTCATCTACGTTACAAGTTACAATTTTCCTGGATGCCAACGACCGTTTTGTACAAAATTAATGTCTATTTATATTAACTGTCTTACCCTTTCTGCAAGTTACGGTTAATTGTTGCCCTTCTAAAGGGTGTCCTAAAATTAACGCAAGATTTTAATTAAATAGAAAACACAGTTTTTTTCTTTAAATTGTTACTTGTTTATTGAATTGTAAAGTACACAGGATAGGGTTATGTATGGAATCACACAGGGCAAATGGCCTCCACGGCTTTGCTGGCACAAACGCACTCTTTTATCGAAATTTTCCATAACCATTTTACATAAATGTGGCTGAATTTAGTTGCTACAGCGTTAAATTTCCTAATTCAATGCACGCGTGCTTGCGAGCTTTTGGCGTAGACCTTTGACTTCAAATAACCCCATAAAAAGAAATACAATGGTGTTAAATCACACGATCTAGGGGGTCAATTCTGATCACCGAAATGAGAGAGTACACAGCCAGGAAATGCCTCGTGCAGTAATTTAATTGTTTCACGGGCTGTATGGCACGTGGCACCGTCTTGTTGAAATCACATGCGGTCTACATGAATATCATTCAATTTAGGTAGAAAGAACTGTGCTATCATGTCGCGATATCGAGCACCAGTAACATTCACTGCTTGACCAGCTTCATTTACAGTGATACGTTGAGGATGCAGTTGTTTTTCGACAATCATATATGGGTTCTGTAAAGTCCAAATGCGGCAATTTCGACGATTAACAGAGCCATCAAGGCGAAAATGTGTTTCATCCTTGAAAATGATTTTGTTCGAAAAATCGGCATCCACTTGTTGTTGTTCAGTAATCCATTCAACGAACTCTCTTCGCTGTGCATGGTTATTAGGCTTCAGTTTTTGTGTCAATTGAACTTTGTAAATATGGAGACACAAACGTTCAGTGAGTGTACGCTGTAGAGAGCTTCTTGAAATTTGCAATTCTTGTCCACGATGCCGAATTGATGTTCCTGGACTTTCACCAACACTCTCACTGCTTCGATATTGACATTTGAACGGTTTGTTTTTGGACGACTAGTGTGTTTAGCATCACCAATTGATCCAGTCTGCCTAAATTTTTCAGTTACTCTCTTCATAGTTGACGAAGTTAAATCACTACTTCGACCATATTTTGTACGAAATTTTCGAACTGTGGCCGCCAGACTTTCATTATTTTTGAAATATTGTTCAACAATGTAAACACGTTGTTTTATCGTGTAACGCTCCATTTTTACTAACCCTAAACTATCAGCCATCAAACAGTTCTTTTAACAGGGTTGCCAACACTTTACTGCGTTAATTTTGAGACACCCTTTAGTACAATAGTAAATTATTTATGATTTAAATGCGGATTAAATTTGCAAATCATTTTATTGCATTTATGTAGTTTTCACGGTAGTATATGTTTATTGAATATTTTATTTACGTAGAGTATATGTATACCTTTGTTTTATTATTTCATGGGTGATGATTGCACTAATCAAAACCGAAATCTGTAATATTTATGCAGAAGACGTTGTATTTAAAACGTCCGCAATTGATTTTGATTTAATGTTTGACGCAGAGGTGTACCGGCGTATCGGTATGTATAGTAATTAACGCCTTTATACGGTACTGGTAGGGATCACGTCGAGATGGAACCAGTAGCGCTGAAACTTTAAATTTACCGATTTAGTACCAAATGGTTAATTAAATTAGTGAACCCAGCCCTATCTCCTGATACTAGCCGGCAATCAATTATTCCTGTAGATTTTACTATTTATGTCGTGAGCGTAATCACGCTTGTGATACGCTCTTAAATGTCTACCTCACTACAAATGCATATTTTTCACATGCCTCATTCACTGTTGATAATATCGGCAGTCGTCACCCAACACAAATAGAAAAAACGAAGATGCTCTTGAAACGTGGATGTTGATATTTTAAGGTACCAAAATGCTTAGAATACCAACCTTCACCACTTGAATTGAAGGAGACGGACGGTGCTTTATCGCTAATCTCCAGTTGCAAGAAAATGGATAGATTTTGAAACTTCAATCCACCTCGTAAAATTAGGTAGCCTACGCTTTATTAAACCATTCTGAAAAGTTTGGTTACAAATATGTTCAGGAGAACATTAAAACCGAGAAATAGTAATAACGTAGTGGTCTAGCGTGATTAAAAAGCACTGTCGATGTCGACTGCCATACAACGGAACTTCAATGTGGGAAGCGGCATGTTCAACCATGGTAATAGTGTGTATTAGGTTTCAAATTTGTCGTTGCCATCGGTTTTGAGCTACGGTTACGA
>JAHWXV010138793.1:0-11673 GCA_024586415.1 Phrixothrix hirtus
ATATATATATATATATATATATATATATATATATATATATATATATATAATTATAATGGTTATGTATATTTAGATATTAAAAAGATTTATAAAAATTCATAACCATTATAATTATATTAATTTTAAATTAAAAAAGTAATTTCCCTATATATATATATATATATATCAATAACGTACACAACACATTAAAATATTAATTTTTATGTATTTTGAAAACAATTGCAATGATTACTTACCGACATTATTGAACTCGCGAACGTTGTTTAACATCTGAGATTTTCTCCAATAACTCGTTTCAATTTTTTCAGAGAAACGGCAGAGATTCACAATAAGTTTAAAAAACTTGTTTGGGCCACTTTCTAAAAACAGAAAAAAATTTTAAAATCGCAAGTTTAAAGGGGCACTGCCGATCTTCCTATTTTATCTAAATTCTTGCGATCATTTGACAGGAAAATCATAAATTTAAATATAAAATTTCATTATCTATGCTGGTCAGTTATTGATATATGTTATTCTCAATTAATACTTTAAGTACATCCAACTACTCGATTATCGAAGAGTAACTGAGAAATATATTAAGTTTAAAAAAATAGTCAATATACTAAGAAAATAGCAATAACTAAAAATTTTGAATGTATATAAAAGTGACAGAAATGAAGCGGTATTTCCGGTTATTCGATTTTAAACAAATTCCTGGTTTTGCGTATAAATGGAGTTATGACTTAAAATGTAAAATCTCCTTTATTTTCATAGTTATTTTATTCAGCGTTAAAGGTACTTTCAGTTACTCGATGTATGAAAATTTTCAGAGAAATTACATAGATTATAGGACTAAGATATATGTAAGTTTAAAAACACGTTTTGAGCCGATTTCGATAAAATCGCGAAAAATCAAAAAATAACAAAAGTGGCTCTTCGGTTATCCGATTTTAATTCAATTGTTGCAATGACGTTTCCGGATGGCTAACAACTTAAATGTAAAATTTTGTTTATCTACTACTTTTACTGTTTTAGATAACCTGTTCATACACAAACAGATAGACAGAGACACACGTGCGCGTGCACGCGCACGCAAGTAAGCATGCACGTACGCGCACACACTGCCTAATTTCTAAAAACATGATTTTTGGACCCAAAGGATCCGAAAATGAATCCTTTCGCTAGAATTTCGACTTCAAAAATTTTGGACAAAAACAATATTTCTTCTGTTACTTATATAGAGTAAGAGAAAATAACTAAAGTAACAAAAAACAAAACGCGATATAGAACTTAAATAGAAAGATCAAAACTATTAACGAGGAACGTATTAGATATTGTATTATTAAAAGTTCCAAATTTGTACAAGGCATGCAGTAAATTTAATTAGGTTTATTTAATATAGTTATTTAATTGCGTTAACAAATAATTTTTGAATCTTATGTTATACTTAATATTATTCGATCTTCTTGTTACTAAATTTTAATCAATTGCTTGTTCATTTATACATATGATTAAAACGTCTTTTGACATTATTTGACTTTTTAAAAATCTATATAATTTTAATTTTATTTTTAGTTAAACAATTGTTAATACAATCCCTGTTAATAGTTTTAGTCTTTCTATCTAACTTTTATGCCATGTAAGTTTTTTTTATTTGATGTTGGTTGTAATAATGTTATATTTCAACACTTTTAGTTACTCTGGTGAAGTTAAAAGAAAAGTAACGAAATAATGGTTTAAGTATTAAAACAGCTATACAAATTTAGTGTGCTTGCATTGACAAACTACCTGTTAGAAATGGCGTTTATTAATGCTTAAACTGTATGCGAGGTCTCCTACCCTATAAAATATGAAATGAATGAGAAAAGTCAAAATTATTAACTAGTCTCAAAATGACCCAAAATTATTTTACTATTAATTTATATAATAATTTTTCCATATAATGACCGCTTTTTGCGACAATTTCTCCAAACGCTGAATTCATTTTTTCACTCTGTCCATGAAAAACCTTCCTCGTTTACGGTTGATCCAAGTGCGCACCACATTCAGAATTTCAGTATGTAACGAAAAAGGTTGACCTTTCAATTACCTCCATTAACTTTGAGAATAGCCGGAAACTTGAGGATGCCAAATCAGGGCTGTAAGGAGAATGCGGCATAACCGTGAATTTCAGGCTAATTAGTGTCTTCATTATTTCGTTGTCATGATGCAACCAAAACTTGCCTCTTTGTGACCTTACTATACAGATACATTGTTTTAGTGATCATAAAGTCCCGCAGTAACTTTCTGGATTAATTGCGGTTGATATTCGGTGTAAATGACTTTTGAATTTTTTTACAGGCGGAGGAGAACCACGGTTGCGATATTCTATTGCTCGTTGCTTGTTTCCGGAGTCATAGTGATGAACCCATGATTCGTCGCCTGTGGTGCTGTTCGTGAGAAAATTATGTTCTTCAAGTCGATACTGGTTAAGAAGTTCTTGTCAAATGTTTATTCTTTGCTCTTTCATGTCATCTATTAATTGTAATTTAACGTCTAGACAATGTCCTCGACTCTTTCTTGACTAATGTCTAAGTGCCCAACAATTTCACTTTGCTTAGTCCGACTATTTCCTTGAACTAGTGCATACACTTTTCTTTGATTCTTCTCACGCGTTACTAATTATTGGTGGGCCAGCCGATTTTTATCAAACACCTTCATTTTACCTTTATTACGACTATTCGCCGTAAACGCTTGCAAATGCCTATAAATTTCAATACACATGCAACCTTCCAGTGCCAAAAATTCTATCACTGCTTACTGGTTCATATACATTTCAGAAATTAAACCCGTGATAAATTATGCGGTTACTTAATGGTGGTAGACAGGTAACTGCTGTGAACTTAGACTAGATCCTCGGGGCTATCGACTGCAGGTTAGAACTTTTGTCTATCCCCACTACTTATATAGCATGTATTATAATAGCGCTATAACATCAATAAGGGAAAAAGGATTGGTAAAAAGAGCGCTCGTTACTACGTTTATAATGGTACTTTTGGCCTAAACGAAAGCAAGTGGAAGTAGAAACGTATTTAGCAAAGAAGCGTTGCAATAAGCTTCATTTTGGTTGATATAGGATTCTGATGTAGTTAATTCTGCTTTTAATATTATTACTGAAAGTTGTTTCGGTATAAAAGTAAAAATTAATAAATTGAAAATTTGAATTTATATGATTCCATGATTTATTGCTGACTAATTTAGAAATATATTCATAACCTAAACGATTAAAATTAGTAATATGTATTCATAGATGACAGAACAAAATAAGTTGTTCTGGATTAAGACAGTTCTTTATCATTGATTTTGAAGTAGACAAACTAACTGACGTAATATGTAAATTATATTTCATTTCAAAAGCGTAGGTATATAGAAAATTTGTATAACGTATCAAAATTTTTCTACAGCAAAGTACACATTTTCTATTCTCTTTATATTGCTGATATTGAAACAATACAATTATAATTAGAAAATACGTAATATTGCTCTTTCTACAGAATTGCTGTTTGGGTATGTAGATTAACTTTTAATTAACTGGTATTCGATTTATAACACAAACATAAATAGTAATAACAATGAGTATTGGAATTTGCTTTCTAAAGCTTGCAGTGTATTTCCATTATTCAAGTTATCCAGGCTCTTGGAGAATTAACACAATTTAACTTAAATATAAACATTTCGAATTCAAAGGTTTAAATATATTTTATAGTTTGTTCCTGTTAATTTGTTCGTATAGTGTTATGCAAATTTAATACCTCTAGATGTATGCTAACTGTGGGTTAGGAAAGGTCCTTGATCATAATCGTTATTTATAGTTTACAGTTGGCGTATATTACTTTCAGCATTGCTTGCATTTTCACACTAATAATTTCTCTAATATAAATTTATTCTTATGAATTATTAATTCATTTTAATTCACTAAATTCTTTATTCTTTGCTATATAGTTGTTTTTGATTTAAAATTAAAAGTAGCATTATCTTATTTTCAACAAAACAATAACAAACGTACCTAATAAGAGATATAATGCAGAAGGTATTTATAAATGGAATTGAATTTTGTTTGTTTAAACTTTTAATGTTTCAGAAGCGTTTGTATAATTTAAACTTAGCAAAAGGTCATAAAGTAGATTTCTGTAAGTGTTTTGGGGCTTAGTCGATTAAAACTTCACAAGTACTCTATAAAGTTAATACTTCAATGTAATTATGGGAACAGTCTATTGTACTCTTCTTAAAAGTCAAACTACTTAAACAGGTCATTATGCGCTATGATGCCGTAATGACACATTTATCGAAATTTTTTCATTTAAGTTTAATATGTATGGGTTAGGTTTTAAATTAGTCCCAAATAGATCTACCAATGCGCGTAGAAAAACAGCAAATGACTGAAGATATTGTATTAGATAAATGCAGAATTTATGTATGCAGGTAGCAATTTTTTACAGAAGTATGTGTTATGTAAGTGAATCAGCGAATTTCTTCTGTTGTCTTTATTTAGTTTTATAAGACCTAAGGTATAATTCGGTAAATCACAAATTACATCTTTAGGATTCACTATTTTGTTCTAAAGTGTGGAATGTTGTTTTGATTTTAGATTGAAAAATTTTGTCTTTTGTTTTGCGATAGTTAAGTCGCTATCTACGAGGTGCGACACAAAAAAAAACCGCGACTGTTCGCATAAATCAGTGTACGTACGTGATTAGTTACCCGCGATATTATCACCTTCAAAATAGTTCTTTTCAATTTTCACATACTTCTGCACATCTTTAACACAAGCAAAATGGGTTCTCTTAATGCAACAAAACTTTAGTAAACAAAAAAAAATCATAGGGAGCTAAATCAGACGATTAAGGCGGTTGTTTCATCACAGCAACGTTTTTTCTGGTTAGAAACTTCTTCACAGTTATACACACGTGAGCAGGTGCATTGTTTCGATGCATCAGCCATTTACTACGTTTATTGCTAGACCCTTGGCATTATAAAATACTATTGATCCCTAAAGAATAAAAAACCATATTTACAAACATTCACCTAAAGTCACACTTTACGTCCTCACTTTTACGTCATAGTGCTTAAAAATTAAGTAGGTATTAAAAATTCATAATTGACGTATGCCATGTTAAGTCAAAAACTTGTGTTACCTTGCAACAACCACTTAAATTAATAATTTAAGACTAAATATTGACTTCTTTAGTTTTTTTACTTTACACTTGTATAAAAACTATTATTTTCTTCAAATGACAAAAAACCATGACAATTGTCGCCGTGAAGGATGAAGTTGAACATTTACGTTATTAATATAATACGCGGACATAAGAGTAAAATGTTCTAATCGCGTGATTATTAAAATACACTGCCAATAATCTGTCCAAGCAAGCTTTAACAAGATAATATTTTTTAATTCGCTTTTATTAGTTTAATTTTGTAAGTTAGATCAATCTTCCAAGTTTAAAGAAGTAACCTATTTTATAAATCTGTAATTCTCGGACTCGGCATCGCTCGCCTATAAAGCTACAGACTCGTTATAAAAAGTATCACTTTTACTTCTAATATAATAATATGCTATTTTACAATTGGTGTAAAGTGAATTTTTGGCCCTTGGGTGAAACCTTATCTCCCAATTTGAACTATAACAATTCAGAGTAAAAATTTTGAGCACAGATAATTCTGTTGGCAACATTGTGCAGAATTGCCACAGTATGTTTTAGTTTTTTTTAACATTGTGTCAATACTATGTTTATTGCCCGTAATATTACAAGTACTGACAAAATTATCTTGATTTAATAAATGACCTATATGTATATGTATTGCGAATAAATAATAAAAACAAGTGCTTATTGTTTAAAACTTTTTTACTGTACTTCAAAATAGTCATCGTGATGGTGGATGAAATTTTGTTCATACTATTTTTTAATATCGCATTAAGTATCTCTGAAACATGAGCTTTGAACGTATCAACAGCCTCTTCTAGAGTCGAAAATCGTTACCCCCGCAGTTTGTTCTTCACGTGTAGGGATAAAAAGAAATCATTAGGGGCCAAATCAGTGCCATACAATGGATGACCCATAAATTCGACGTTTCAGGTGTTCAAAAATTCTGTTGTTTGTGTCGATATATGGGCGCGCGCGTTGTCATGGTGTAGAACAATCAGGCGTTGAGTGTTCACCATTTCTTATTTCTCCGAAGATAACTGACAAATAAATAATTGTGTATGATTTGGAATTGACCGTACTAAGATGCTATAAAATAACGGTTCCGACATGTGCAAACAATTTGATTCGAAGTTCTTTGTACACAAACAACCTTGGTTGTATTGGGCTCATCTTGGAAGTCCTGTAGTTTATTTTCGAACTCATACGCATGTGACAATTCTTTAAACGTTTTTTGAAGCACCGATATCGTATTTCTTGAATATTTATTTCGACCAATTGGCACGTGCGAGCTTGTTTTTAATTAATCGTTAATTTATTCGGGCTCCAACGTACGCACAGCTTTTTCACAGCTGCATGTTCATGCAATATGGAATGTAAGATAGTCATATTAATGCGGAAGGATATCTGAACTTCGCGATAAGTCATAGCAAGATCTTGCTTTATTAATTTACCCACGGTATTTATGTTTAGTGACAACTATGATCACGGCAAAATTCATTGAACCAAAAGTTAAAGGAAGTTGGTCGATGCACTGTTTAGATAATCCATGTTTAAAGTCTTAAAAAATCATCGTATAAAAATGTTCACGAGTTAATTCTATTTTTTAACCAACGGGAAATTTTTAAATGAATGAAAACAAAACAAATAGCATCCGTAAAACAAAAAGTTCTGAACACGTATGACGTCAAAATTGTCAAACTGTATGATGAAAACGTCACATCTCAACTAGCGCAAACAAGGTTGTCAATGCGCAATACATTAAAGGTAACCCTCGTGCTATACAGCCAATGTTTGTTATTAAGGCAATTGTTGTCATTATCGGAGTTACTTTAGTGTTTATTACACAATATTAAATCAAAAAGATTATGATAACTTTTTACTATATACAAGGGCCAGTCAAATTTAAGCGGCAATTTTGTTATCAAGTGTAATAGGAGAGTGCGAGAACCCGACCGCTGTTCTGCGGATTCGGTCTGGGCCTTCGCACTCCCCTGTCACACCCACTGCCAATGTTATCCGCATTCAGGCTTACGAGAGCAATGAGTGAGCAACACGTTCCTAGTTCCTTTGCGCAACGGATTATTGTAAAATTTTCGACGAAGGAAGGAGTGTGAGCTTCAAACATTTTAATTCGTTTACGGGCGGAATTCGAGGATGAAACTCAGTCCAAAAATCACGTATACGAATTTCACAAACGTTTCTTGGAAGAGTGGGAAATAGTGAATAATCAGAGTTACAATCGGCGTCTTCGAACTGCCATCATAGAAGGAAACATCCGTGCAGTAAGGGAAATTGTGGAGGAAGACAGCCGTCACCGTTCAGTGCCAACTTCTAAACAAAACAAAAGCTGCATGTCCAAGAAAATCACGGCGTTTCCCAATAATAAGCGTCGTCCTCCTTCACAACAATGCAAGACTTCATCGATGCATATAACTCAAACCAAATTTGAGAAATTTCATGGGAATCAGCTAAATATCCGCTATACAGTCCAGATTTGTCACCGTCTGGCTATCATCTGTTTGGATCGTTGAAGGAAGCTCTAGAAGGTCAAAGGTTCAATAGCGATGACGAGGTTGAACTCTGTGCACAATTAGTTAGGCACTTCAACTTTTTATAATAAACGAAATAGGAAAATTCCGATACGCTGAGAAAGATGTGTTTCAGTACAAGGACTCTATGTATAAAAGTAATAAAACTGTTTTAAATTCTATCGTTCTCAGAAGAATTGCTAAAAAACATTTCGTTTATATTTGACTGACCATCGTATATAATTGTAACAAAATTCCAAATTATAATTTATTAAAATAATTTAGCATTTCGGAGTCAGAATTACTGTTCTTTGTTAAAAGTTTTAATATCTATTCATGCATTAGTTAATGTACCTTCGTTATTTACATTCAAATTAACTGACATTCCTGAAATATTTTAAATGAATAAATACGTATATTTAAATACATTTCTATACCATTATTCTTTGATTATATAAAGTTTAATATTTTTATAGAAATTTAAACCTAGAAAAATTAAAAGGAAATTTAATTCCCAAAAGCTGTTATTTCACAGAATGCATGAAGTTTTATCTTTTGGACGTCCTCCGTGGAAACAATAATATTTTAAAAACGCTTTTCTTAGACCTTTTGATAAAAGCTTCCGGCTCCTTCCTTTTATATTTATTACTTTAGACACCCGTAATTAACGATAAAAATTACTCTGTTCTCACATTAGAAAATTAAAATAAGCCAACACCTCTATTTCAAGTTTCTACAATTATTGTAAATAAAAATACCTCAACGGTATTTCTAAGTTTAAAACAAACTTCCTCAGACTTTAAAATAAAGTTTAACAATGTTTAAGAAGTGTACAGTTATAAACAGCGGGCTGGGATATATAAATTATTAGTGTAAAAAGCAAACTAAAAATCGAAAGGACACAAACTAATTGTACAAAATAAAAATTTCCACAAGGAAACGTCTTCGGTTGTAATAAAATATAAAAAAATCAAATCCGCCTGAGAAATTACGGTATCCATTACCTAAAACCGCCGTAAAATGCAAGGATAGGTTGTGAAACAGGACGCCGTCAGGTAAGGGTTCTTTAACGTCTTCCCACCACCAAAAATTCAAACGAATAGTTTGAGTTGGAGATGTTTGATTGGTCAACTAAACAGCGGAAAGGGAGCGTCACGAAGTTAATAAAAACTCAAGAACATATTTCTTTATATCGTCGAACACGGTGATGAATAAACCACTCGTGACAGCTTCTAGAAAGATCCTTTGACCTTTAAAATGTAAATTTCAACAAACATTGTGTTAACAGGCGCCTACTCAAGTAAGTGAAATAAATTACCTCTGATCAGTAGCTGCAATAATATAAAGTGTACGGAAGAGTAACGCCAAAGCAAATTATAAATTTTCAAAATTTATAAACACGAATTTTTTTAACACCCGCTACAACATAGAAAGCGCAAGAAACTACAAAACTCCTACCAAGTTCAGCTGGTTCGATATAATAGTTTGTGGCTTGGAAACAAATTCTAACTGGAGAAAGGTAAATTACCAAGAAGGAAGCAATATTATCAAACTCAAGATAACAACAAATCAAGAATTTAAAGCGTAAGTGAATGTTTACGTTTTGCACTCTAAAATATCTATCCGAAAAGGTCATTGCGTTTATTGTAAATCTGTTGTACGAGTTTAACCTATTCAGTGTGGAAAAATTCTTATTGCATAATTTTTATATTATTGTTTTTTTCATTTGAATTTAGATAGATCTACAGAACTCATTTAATTGTTACTTAATGATACACACATTAGTTGTAAATAAAATTTGGCGTGACCCACAAAATTTAAAATAAATAATCTAAAAGTAAAGTTTAAAAATTTACCTGCAGGTAAAGAGAGTCCGGACAGTAAATATATTGTGTTTGGAAAAAAGGGTTTATTTAAATAATGTCTGTAATTAGCTTGGTTACCTTTACTAAAACCTAAAAATCATGTAAAATAAAGTAGGTAATAAAATAATTTTAAGTATTAGGTAACCGACAATTACCTACAAATTGATATTAATATACTTAGTTTGATATTATATAAGTATTCAGAAAGTTTAATGAAATTTCATGTCCACCATAATTTGACTTATGCGACATTCTTACCTTACCATAAAGAATTAAGACATTCAAAAACCGGTACGTCATTCTGCAGATAATTGTTCACTTCACTTAATCGAATTCTACATTTATTTACAATTACATTCAGACGTTAAAAGTGTTTACTTGTTTTACACATGTACGAGGCTACTTCAGTAAGTTAGACAAAAATTCAGTTGATGACGTCACTACAATAAAATCCAAATTTTGCTAAAACATGTTCCTCCAGATGGCTTCATACCAATATTCAAGAATATCTGCCAGTTATGTTGTGTTTGACTGACATTTATAGTAAACAACTTGTATTAGTTTTGTTAGAATGGAAACGAGTGATTTTCGCGTTCTATTAAACATCATTTTCTGCATAAAAAACCATAACAGAAACAAAACAAAAGCTTGAGAAACATTATTTGGATTTTTCTTCATCAACTAAAATCATTTACTAGTGGTTATTTTCCTCGTTGTGGTTGTACAAGCGTACGTGATTCGGAACGCTCTAACAGACGAAAAAATACACCAGAAATGATAACAAAAGGCATGATATTGTGTTGGAAGATCGTTAAGTGAAGATGCGCGAGATTGTGAAGGCTTTAAACTTGTCGATTGGTACAGTGTTTCAATTCCACATGATAGTTTGGATATGAAAAAGCTTTCTGCAATATGAACGTCTCGTTTTTAATAGCAGACCGAAAACGTAATGCAACCGTTTAAGCATGATACATCACTTTACCTAGAAACCGAAAAGCAATTGAATTATAAAGTAAAAGCTGGTTCAAATGCATTGAAGAGGGTAAATATGGCGTCATCGGCTGATGAAGTAACTGCAGCGGTATTTTTGCAGCGCTTGTAGAGTAATTTACTTTAACCGCCTTTAAAAGGGCAGAGCAATGACAGGAGAATATTATTCATCAAGTTGGACCAGTTGAATGAAAAACAAAAGAACATCGACCAAATTTAACAAAGCAGCAAATTTTGTTTCATCCCAATAATGCGCCAGCATATTTTTCAGTTATTGTAACTGCAAAAATACATGAATTACATTTCGAAATGTTTTCAGATTCCCCGCATTCGCCCGTCTAGGCTCCTTCTGACTATTTCTTACCGCCAAACGCGAACACTTGGCTTGGTGGTAAGTAATTTTCATCCCGTGAAGAAATAGTCGTAGAAGTAGACGCGGGTTTTATAAACTTTAATAAATCTTATTTTACTGACGAAATTTATTGAAATCCATAACTTGAATGGGAAACGACAATTATATGCAGCAAAATTGATAAAATAAAACCTAGTTTCCCAAAAATCTTTATTATTGTATCCTATGTTTCTATCTTTTATGTATAGACCATATGGTTAGAATTGTATTAATAATTTGACACCCTTGTTACTTCTTACGAAACTAATATGTAGTATTTTTAAATTTTAACATCGATTTTTATTAATAATTTTATTTAATTCCCCTGATGATGGTCTATACGTAAAAGACCGAAACATATGTAGGACAAAATAATAAAGATTTTTGGGAAACTAGATTTCATTTTATTAAATTTGCTGGATATTTTACTGACGATATTAAACGTCTTAAATATAGTTGGAATAAGTGTATTAAGTTGGAGGTGGGCTATGTTGAAAAATAATGTGTTTTTGCAGAGATAAAGCAACCGCTTGTTTCATTTTCATTTGACTTATTGAACTGCTCTCCTGCCACTAAATAACACGCCAAGCTTAGTTCCTTAATTAATTTTCAAATACTTGGTTTTTAATAGACTAATTTTTACTTTCTCTTACCTATATGAAATATAGAATAGAGAAAGTATTGTTTTCGTCCAAAATTTTCGATGTCAAATTTTAGTGGAAATACACGTTTTG
>JAHWXV010138795.1:0-10810 GCA_024586415.1 Phrixothrix hirtus
GTGTGCACACCTATACACGTAATTAGACTTCATAAATTCGCGGCTACCAAATTACTCCAGTAAAAAAAGGAAAGCTGACGTAAGACTTACTTACAATGATGTGGCTGATAACAATTAGATTCTAACTAATTTATGGCTTAATGATTAAGCTAAAGCAAATCCCAAAAAAGTATAAACTGTAAAATGAATTAATAACCTAACCTTAAAGAAGATAAACTTTATTTAGTTTGGATAGCTAAGCGGCATATATTTAAAATATATAAAGCAACAAAACTTTAATATATAAGGCGATTGCGGTGCCTAAAGAAAAAGTTACGAACTAAGGTGACCTCGATTATATTAAATTGAACGATGCACATTGTCTATTTCGCAATCTGCAATGTATACATTAAAATTCATAATAAGAATATAACAATAGTTTTTAATAAATCATTAAGCTTATTTTTAATCTACTAAACTAAATTATTTGACCACACAAAATTAACAAACGTTACGTAAATGAACTTAGAAAAATTATTGTCACGAAATAGAATTAAAATATTACATGCCGAAGCCAAAATAATGATTAAACTAAATCATTTGAACAGAAATAAAATAAAAGGTGGATTTTATCTCACTATCTCAAATTAATAAGTTTCTTGAACAAGAATCTTCCAAAGAAAGTAACGAACAGGATCAATTTCTACAGATGACATGCTGGATGCGGTTCAAAATGTCCTTTGCTAAGTGACACGTTCAAACATAGTTATCATAAAGACAACCGTCCTTGGGATATCTTGATGACACACAAGGAAGTCAGACGGTGGGTTGATTTATCCACAAAGTAGCTATATTAATATGCCAAGCCGACGAAGAAAAAAAACCGTTATAAAAACGCTTTCTTCTTGATAAAAAAGCACAATTATATCACTTCATTAAAAGAATCTACCATGGAATAAGCAGAACAGCCACATATAGCAGAGAACAGACAATCGAATGAATACAAACTTACATATATGAGTTCAAAAACGATAAAACAAGTTACACACATGTGTTTATTTGCGGCGTTTGTCTGATCATTTTTATTCAAACCCCAATACGAATTTGAACTCAAATGTAAAATTAATAGAAATAACTCGAACAAAGTAATGGAAATATTTATTTTAAAACACATAGGCGTATCAATTAAATTAAAAATATTTCTAAATAAACAAAAAATGATTATTTTATACAGGTCGTCCGAAAATAAAAATTACAAACGTTGCTTCTAAACGCTACCTAAATATATTGCTTGTACTCGAATTAGACTGGACAGTAAGATTGTAATAAATATTAACGGCAATTACCATTGTACTGAGTGTACGACATACAGTGAGTGTTCATTTGTTAGCTGTACTGACCTTTCATTTGACTACAAGGTTTTCTGTGACTCAACGAACATTTACTCTAGTACTACACCATTTTCATGGTGTTTGCTGCACAGTGACGCGGAATTGGCAATAGCACAGGTAATATCGCTCAAAATGTATTTTCTTCTTTCGTCTGGAAAATCGACAGTAAAGTTCACCCGTATTTATTCATTACATCCGACATATGACTGCCGACAAAGAACAAACCAACCAGAAAGCATTCATCTAGTTTTATTCATCCTTGTATTTTCCCGCTGCCTTACTATTTATACAATTTATTAGGTCTCAGCATCATTTGGTCAAAAATTCATGTAACAACTGGTCCCTCTTGGGTTTCTTAAAGTCTAACAGTAGACTTCAGGAGTGATCATTGTGCGACGCTCCAAAAATTCGATAAAAAAGTCCACTTAGCATCCCAAAAAACTGTGCCCCTAACCTTCACGAACAGAGTTTGATGATGTTCCTTCGGTTTTACCGGCGAAGCGGCAAAACGTCATGCCACTAACTACTGTTCTACCTTGACGTACTTATGGACTACCAAAATTTCGTCCGAGTCACAATTCAGTTCACAACCTCTTCTTATTCCGCGTTATACCGTGAAAGGAAGTCTAGTGTAGAACATATTCGTTTGGTTTTGTGGATTTCAGCAAGTGGTTTCGCTACCTACCAGGTGGTAATCGTACAAAAAGTTCCAAGACCGTGAATTTACCATTCCCACGAACTTGGTCACCAATTTTCATTACTAGATCATGACTAGCTACAGAATACCTACCACTCACTGCTATATCGTGAATTCTTGTTCTTCCACTTGTAATAATCGGATCCCTGACAAAAAATACGTTCACTTATATAGTATGGGCGATATATAGCAGACCATTCAAGATGAATGTCTGGAGTCGAAGGGATTTTTGCCCAAACAGATCTAATCATGCCACTCACCTCGCATTTGTCAGAACTTTCTATTGAGGCAAAAATTTTTTAAGATTTCAATAAAATAACGCGTGTCAGCGAGATTCTACTTAGACAGATAGAAGCGTACTGACTCAAAGAATACGTCGATGTAGCTAATGGCGACGATTACACCACCGTATCTTGCTCTATGTAGGAACGGAGAATAAATTCCGAACGCACCTTAAACAATTAAACACAAATTTATTTTTTGCTGCGTTTCAAATATTATAAAATTTCTCTTCATTACTTTTAATGCTATGAAAACTTTATATTAACAAATTTTAACACCTTGGACAAATAGACGGCATTACAAGAATTTATTTTAAATTGTATCAAGTGTTTCTAATTTATGCTTTAGAGATTTATTTTTCATATTTTTAATAGAAAAGGGACAATACTGGCGCTCTAATAAGTTCATCTAGATTAATATCAACCGTCATCGGAGTGTAGATGTCTGTTTATGTAAATTAAAAAATAGCTCAAATAAATAATAATTCCTTTTTTATTTTTACAATCGCGAACAACAGCGACAGCAACGAAAACAGTATTTGTATAGGTTTGTGAGGACACCTTAAATTTAACGAACTTTATGATGTTCCTTACATAATCGTTTCATAGAATGATAGTATGTAATGAAGGGTTGGTATGATCTCAAACCTTCGCGTTCGATATTTTTATAAGGGGATTGAATGCCAATTCCTTGTTTGTTAAACATGTTAAAAATCATTTAATATCTGATCGGCAAAGAGATTTTAATCCATTACAAGAAACTTTAGGAACTCAAATTCAGCTAGCTATATTTTAATCATAACTAAAGTAAACGACTAAGAGTTGCATAAACAATCAAGTTATAAATAAATAAAATATAACAGCAGATCTCATTAACACATTCAACAGTCTACAATCAAATTGTGTATCGCCAATTGTAAATCAAATAATGATTTTCAGCGAACCATTTATTTGCATGTAGGAGATATTTCTTCTGTTCAAAATTAAGTATACATGATTCTTACCCTTTCTGTATTCTATTCTGTTCTGTTATGTTGTTCATAAACTAATAACGTATTTATCAATTACAAAGAAACTAGCTTTCATAAACGTTCTTGATTATTATGGGAAGCTCTAACTTAGTTAAAGCGTAGTTAAAGCGGTACACCTTTTTTTAATGTACAAATAAAACACCTTATCAAAATAAATATAATCCTAAGCACAGCCACTAGCTTTATTAATGTTAAGCATGCCTATCAACTGCATAAAAGCATCGTTAGTTTGTAGCTTCGATCGTCAGATGGGAATTGAGACCCGTTGTTCCTTTAAAAGTTAAAGAAAACGTCTCTGTTGAAAACTCAAACGTCGGATTATATACGATACTTATTTGGTTAAAGCATGCGTTTAAAGTACTACATTATTTACAATACCGTTTTATCCTCGGTAGGTATACAGGTATACATACATCCATATAATAATTCTATTTTAAATAATGCTTGCGAAATGATCATTGTAATCATTATGGATGAGTTTAAAATATCGCCGGACGTCTTTTGAATAATTTATTCTCCGCTTTCGTTCCGTACCGAACTTCTTCAATAAAACTTTTTCTCACTAAGGAATGAGAATGATTTTAGATACTATTATTTCATTAAAAACAAAAAAAAATAATGTTGTTAATAAAATTATTTGCCAGGTAACAATAGGTAATAACAAATTTTTAGTATTATACAAATTGTCTTGCGAACTGGGTAGATCTGGAATATATCTCAGGTTATTATTGTTATTATTTATAAATAACATAATAACAATAATATAATTAATCAAAAATCTCATTGCGAAATGACAATTTTCTTAAATGCCACTACATTAGCTAATAACGAAGTAATCATGGAAAGATGTCTTCTATGTACACCTAGTATCTCCCGACAATCTCTATATGAGTGCTAATATATGTAATATATATAAAGATTTATGTATATTTATAGATATCTAAAAATATTTAAAAAAATTTATTCCTCGACTGGGGTTCGCTCCCAAGACCTTTGGATTTACGCGCCAATACTCTACCACTGAGCTATCAAGGGACCTAACATCAGTTGACAAATAAATCCTTCTAAATTATACTTATACATATGTTAATAACGCGAAACAGACACATTTACTCAAACCAATGATGAGCCTACATATTTGTAAGTTTCACAGCGCTGAAAGAGTGGAGTCTGATTTTAAAGTCACAAACTGTGCATTATTCAAATATATAAATGAAAAGTAATTAGTCCTTAAAGGAATAGAATTATAAATATTTATATATATTTATAGATGTTTAAAAATATTTAGAAAAATTTATTCCCTTGATAGCTCAGTGGTAGAGCATTGGCGCTTAAAGCCAAAGGTCATCACCACTGACAATGTCGTATTCCAAATTTGATGTACCTCAGTTTTACCGTTTAAGTATTTTTCGGCACCACTCGACACAAACCTGTTTTTGATTCTTAGCCAAATTATGTGGAAGCCATCGTGAACATAATCTTTGACGCCAAAGTACTTATATAAAATGTGATCTATTTGTTTCATGTTGTTTCATGCCTAAGGTTGACTGAATTTCTTTATAAGTCACATGATGGTCTTCATTTCCATTTCTCGTACAGCACCAATACTTCCTCCTATTTTTAATGTCGTTGGTCGATCTTCACGAACTGCATCATTAATGTTACTGCGATCTAATTTAAATTCTTAATACCACCGAAACAAAGTTTTTCTTGATGGTGCCTCATCACCAATAACAGTTTTTAGATCAGCAATACACCACTTTTCACTTTTCAATCGACGATGAAACAAAATCATTGCTCGAAAATGTTCACGATTTGAATTCATATTTTTTCCGCGTTTAATTTACTTTAAAAATTATTCTGCATATCGATCCTTTCGCTCACAGTTACTAAACAGTAGATATGCCAATATTTACGAATTTTGTATGCAAATTGTGCTACGAACTATAGTGTTGCCACATTCCAAAATTTAAACAGCATCCCTCGTAACATACCAAATACAATACTTTGTTTACGTTAGGAGCTATTACCATAAGATGCGGATTTTCTCAAGTGGGAGAATTTGTGCTTGCCCAAACATTACTACTATGTTATTGCGTATGTACACAAAAAATCATGACAACTTAGGCAATACCATTGATATTGCAATCTAGAAGGAAATAGAATTAGCAGAGAAAGAAGAAGCCACACTTGCTATAGAAAAAGCCGACGTTAACGATGATGACTATCCATGCGTAACAGCAATCGCCAATAGAACTTGGAGTGCATGTTCTCATAAAGCCAACTACCTGGCTCTTTTCGGAGTTGGTTGCATTATCGGCGAAGCCACCAATAAAATATTGTAGCCAAGCGTGCGTGATAAGATTTGTACTTTTCAGTAGAGTAGAAAATTAAAATGAAGCTGCTACAAACACATCTGTTTCTAAAATTGCAATAAAACTTGTACTACATAATAAAAGCGTTCTAACAAAATATATATTTACATGGTCTGAAAGTTACAAAAATAGTAGGGCGTAGAAACAGCAGTGTATCGAGAAAGCTACTGAAAGGCAAACCGTACGGTTTGAAATTAGTCAAAAACGTTCAATGTGTGAATCGTTTATTGAGGAACCTCTGCAATAAGTTAAAGGAAATTTCTAAGTCAGATAGAAGTACATCTTCTCATTAAATGGTTCTATTTTAATTACGCCAGAAATTATAAAGTAGCATTCCCAAATTTCGAATAACTATAAAGAAAGCTGCAGAGCAATACTTGCAACAGCACATTTCTCTAAGAGAGGGAAAGTGTGAATTTCAGAAGGACGCCTTAAATAGTTCAAATCATATTATAACAAAATTAGTTCATTATTTCAAAGTCTTTAGTTATTTTCACTAACTTATAAATTATTCATTTTTCTATGTTCACCTTGATATTCATTTTAGGGTACAATAATAATAAACGTTTACATTTATATTTATTTATGGCAGCTTCCTAGCAAGACAAGGTTTTTAGGAAAACTAAATTGAAGAAATTTAAACTGATATTTATATATAAAGTATATGTTCTGGAAACATCCCAGAATATTAAGGAATAAAATTGCTCAGTATGCTGTTGTAGTAAATTCCAATGATGTGACTCATTGCTGTGACCTTAGATTTATCGAAGTATCAGTTGCAGTAAGGTGTCATTTGTGATTACATAATTTCCTTTAGTTCCATAGAACCTTCTGGAATCTTGAGTAAACGACATCCTACAGATTTCATCGTTTGTGAAGTTTCACAACAGAATCTTGATACCGGTGTCCGAAACACCAAATCTAACATGTTGTGCGCCAGCTAAACTAGTCTAAACAGCAACTGAGCTACAGTACGGCCAATTCCTTACCAGCACCGGCACAAATTTGTTTCCTTAGACCACATAATTTCCTTCACAAGTCTTCATAACGTGGTTTCTGATGGGTCAAAACTTTCGTCACGAAGTAGTAAATGGTACGCATTGTTTAGTGATAACGGCCAGTAAGTGGCATGCCTTTCCAATTTCTGACCCACGCTGCTGAATTTCTCCTACGCCAATATACCTCTTCTTAAATTCGGCTACGATGTCACAGATCACTGAACCTAGGGACACACCTCTGATACATCAAACAGATGTCTGTATTCTATATAGGTTGACACAAATTTAATAAATGACCAGTCATAGTCCATGACGTTTATAATTTCGAACTCAACGTGGTTCGCTCTCTGCTCAATATGTACTTATCCTGGTTCTACATTCTATACAACGTATGGGGCCAACCAATTCAAGTGAACCTACCCAGGGCTTCTCACTGAGGAATTTTATTATTCGATAGACTATATCATCGATCTCTTATAGAATTTTATACCAACGTTCCTAGAATTTTTGCTATGTGGAAGATGAACTTCGTTGTCGTTGAGGCGGGTACAACCAAGCTGGATCAGTGAATCGAAAACCTTCCCATTTAGACCATATCACAGTGTAATTTCGTTCGACCGCTGACAATATGGATGTTAATGCGAACTCACTCATGAATTGGATTTAGTTTCTTTCAAAAACTTCCGTCATATGTATTTGCAGCTGCCTCATCCGCTCCAGGCTTGCTACCAAACTCTATATCAAACGGTAGCTTAATTTCACGCCCAAATAATACTGTAGTTAGAGTCTCTCTAGTCGTCTTGCATACAGATAACTGATATGCTATGAAAGACCCATGTAAGTACTCTTCCCAGTTTTGTTGATGAAATCACTCTTGACAAACATTTTTCCATTGTTCGATTCATACGTTCGACCATTTTGTCTGACTATGGATAAAGATGAGATCTTCCGGTCTTGGGTATCTTCAACAGCTGTTAGAGCCTTTGGAATAAAGACTCAAAATTTCTTCCTTGGTCTTAATAGAACTCTAATGAAATTCCGGAACGGCTAAACAGCTCTGTCGCCAAGGTGTAGGCCACTGTAATTGCCTATTGCTTGGGTAGAGCGTAAACTTCCGTTCATTTATTAAAAAAGTCCATTGCAACTAGGATGTATTTAGTTCGTGCCAGAAGCGCATATTACTTGTTTTTAGTACTACTCCTTGACACCATCCCTGTAGTTTATCCTCTTCCAGTGTTTTCTATATTGCCGTATGCCCTCCTGGTGGACAATCGTACAGTGGTTGCAAAACTTCCACTAGTCCGTATTTCAGACCTATTAACCGCGTTTGTCTTACGTTTCCATCATCACTTTCCACGGCTTTTTCAAACGCCATCGGAAACCTACATGTAATCCCATTGACACCATTATTCTTTAAGAAAGAGAATAAATGGAGGCTACTTCTTTCCAATCTGGTCTCTGACCATCATTTTTCCGTTTTACTAATAACTTCAAATCTGGGTCACTTTCTTGGTTCTGCTTACATTATCCGATTTTCAGTCATTCTTGATAACAGTAACATGGCTGACAAGAGTTTCTTTAACTTTTGACTCCAACCGAGAGCAGTGTTTGCAATGTTCTGGGCAAGACCGTCTTGATAAAGCATCAGCGTACCAATAACCTCTTTCAGCAAGATGCTAGATTTCAGATCCCTACTTTTATAACCGTTCAATTGTGGTATTTGGAGTTCTAGATTATTAAACTGTAATAGCCGTTTAAATGTTGCGCAATAAATTCTCATTATGAAATTTCATCCGTAAGTTTTGTAATTAAAAGGTCATACGTAATAAAATGTGAATGCGAAGTCATAGCGGAAAAGAAAAAAAATTATTTAACAAAAATTATAAAAGTGTTTTCCAAATGTAAAACTGGATATTTCACTAAGAAGTTCATTACATAGAGGACGCGTAAATTACTGAGCCATACAAGGAATAAAGGTACCCATAGCAGAATAAATAACAGTATGGACATTGATGACGACTATGGAAGTGAATAATTATCGGAAGGCGCTTTATTAGAAATAAAAAATAAGGTAACTAATATTTTAACAATAACATCCAAATCAAGGGGAATCACTGAAGTACTATCGGGCGGGTGAAGTTCAAATCCAGTATGGAAACAGGAACATATTTAGACTAACTGCATCCATATTCGGTACAGTATGGAAACGTTGGGTTGTTGAAACACGGCATGGCTACTTGAAGTCAGTTTTCCAGTTCTTAGCACAAGCAATAAATCTGCACCACACAAAAACCTTAATGGATTCCATCGCATAGCTGGAACTTTACTAAACAGGTATCATTCTATTGTTCAAATGTAAGATGCAGATGCTCAGCTTGTTAGAGAAGTGCTGCAGAAGTTGACAACTCCTAATGTTGTACAAGCGGGCGTAGAGCTAGATAACTTACGACTAACAAATGGCCAGTGGATACGGTTCAATTATCGTGACGTGGCAGATTTCTCGATACTTAATTTGAATTACCTGAAAGATTTGAATGTGGGCATTTATCAAATTTAGCACCTTCATATATCTAGGATAAGCTACTAAGGGATGAGTGATCAGGAATTTCAACTTTATCAACATTTTAATGAGACAGGTTTTCTGAGAATTGGTTTGTATTCCAGATTTCATTTCAGAAGAGATAACAGGGATGATGAGAATGTCGCTGATAATCCTAATGACGCAATTAATTCATATTATTGTATGTCAGTCAGTTTTGTGGTAACTAGGTTTTGCACGACATCACAAAAATGTCAAATACCACATTGGATGCCGCAGACTGAGAACTTCCAGGTAATCCTCGGAATATTGAGATTATTGGTGACTAATGTGCGAATTCACAGCACACACACACACACACGCACGCACACGCACTCGCACACGCACACGCACACGGACACGCTCACGCACACGCACACGTACACGCACGCGCACGCGCACGCACACGATCACACGAGCACGCGACGCGCTCGCACACGCACACGCCCGTGCACGCGCACGCGCACACATACACGCGCGCGCGCGCACTGTAGAGAAAGTTTGGAATCTTTTAAGTTCATTCTGGAAGAATCGATGAAAAGACGCAATTATTTCCATGTTCGCGTCCTAATTGATGCATTAGATTGTCAACCCTATTGCAGAAGAAAGGGATGCCTTTATCCAAGAAATACTATGACCATTACTTTTGTAAATTGTGATATACTAAAATACTCATATTAGGAGCTCGCAACATATGTCCTTATTTATAAGGGTGACCTTATTGTCTCCGCTTGCCTCTTTGGTAGATTCAAACCTAAAACCGCATCATTTACTTCTGCTTTATTAATCAAATATGATATCCATTAGAGATGGTAAATATTCCTCATAGGTGTTTGAGGGTTTCGAACCGGTAAATTCTTCTGTTCTTGTATGATTCCATTCTATCTCCAAATTTTTTAGAAATCTAGGTATGGTAAAAGTTTCTGAATAAGACAGTGGACGAGTTGGGCAAGATAACTTGGGATGAATAACTTTCTTCTCATTATTTCCTATAAATTCGAAACCTTGGGTGTAGCAAAGTAACAAGTCGTCGTATACTCCGTGTGTTTACACCAAGTCATAGCAATCTCAAACGCCATTTCCGTACTCGTAAAGTACTCGTAAGTTTTAGGAGACCAATATGTATCTCGATTTTTAGTTTTAGCATCAAAGTAGCAGTTGTATTAGTACTCTTTTTCTATTGTAAAAGTAATATTTCGTTTATACTACGCAATTGCGAGCTTCTGTAAATAGAATAGGGGCTACTCAGGCAATTTAAACATTTCCAAGACATCTATGATAGCAAACACGATAAATTAACGCAAATGAAGTCAAATTACGTTAATTATCTTCCTGAACTTTCTTATACTCATATAACCACATAAAGGTGTAACTAAAATATTACAATTATGAATGAATTAAATTACAGTGGCGTCATAAACACACAAAACATGCAGCAAATTATTCAGGCTTGTATGAATTACTTTAATAATCCAGAAAG
>JAHWXV010138797.1:0-11024 GCA_024586415.1 Phrixothrix hirtus
GAAATAATATAAACAAATAAATACTGCAGGAATTTTTAACAAAAAGTATTGCCAACTAGTGTTAGTTGGGTGGCCTAACACTGTGATGACGTGGTTTACGAGATTATTTGAAAGCACTGTATATATAGATAGATATGTTATGTTTTAGGTTTCCGCGGGTATTATATGCTGAATTTGGCTTCAGGGTATTTTCCCGCGTTAATGTGTTTTGGTTCTGAAGAGAACCGTTTGTCTGTTGACGACGTTTCGGCAAAATCACATTTGCCATTATCAAGTCTGTTGTAATTTACGACTTCTTGATCTTGTTATTCGTATCGAATAACGATACGAATAACGAGATCGAGAAGTCGTAAATTACAATAGACTTGATAATCATAATTGCCGAAACGTCGTCAACAGACAAACGGTTCTCTTCTGAACCAAAACACATTAACGCGGGAAAATACCCGGAAGCCAAATTCAGCATATATATATATATGCAAGTATCCGCATTAAATCTGCGTTAAATATAATAGAATAAAATCGATTTACTGCTTCCGTAAGTTAACAGTTTTGATGTATCTGTCTTATAACAAATAAAATACATAGCTGAGTTTTTTTTTTTGGAAATTGTAAGACCAGTATCTGCCAAATAAAGACAATCAGTTGCTGGACTGTAATTAATGATTTTATTTGTGAAGTTGTCATTTGTACTCAGTAACAGAACAATGAAATTATGTTCTTATAGCCAGCATCTATGACAAGCAAAGCATCATAGGATATATATTCTTTGAAAAAACATTGAACATTTCTTAGGTTGTTTACTACTCTAAAAATCGGACAGAATGGTCAGTTCGCATTCTTTCATAAAGAGTTCAAAAAATAAACATTTACGGGCCTTCATTTAAATCCGGAAGACCTAAACTATATTTTGTATAATTATTTGATGAACAAAATATCTTATCCTTAAATCTCAGTGGTTACATTTAAGGATTAAATATGAGTACCGCAAAGGTACACAGTGATAATGTTGGTTAGCAAAACCTTGAGATTAGAAACTTTCTACTTTGTATTAGTACTTCGACACCCAGATAATCTGGAACAAAAATAGACAAGACAAGATGATTGTTGTTTCACCAAACAATGAAGTGTTTCGAGTTAAATGCAATCAATGGATAAAGGCAGTTTATTAATAACTGATAACACTTATGTATATCGATTAAATAATTGGTTATGATTAATTAATTTTGCAATTATTTAATTATCAACATAATTTCCTTATACTTGACCTTAACTTCCGCTGATGTTAGTGCACTTGATAATGTGCTATATTTCAATTAAAAGTTTGATTTAAGCAATGTTCTTTAATAAAAATTCCGCGACTTTTGCATTTGCACTTTAAAAATAAAGCAACTTTTGCGCAATTTTGGACAAGACTTTGTATAGGTATAGTTAATCAAATTTAAATGTCCACGTGAGATTATCATGAACAATGAATAAATTATTATAACCAATTTCTAAATTTTATCAAGCAATGTTAGATGTTTATCGCTAATACTATTGTAGTCAGATTCAAACTTACAAGTTGTAATATTAGCTAGTTTTAACTATTTAAAGCTACATGTCACGTGCTGTGTGTCCCAAATATTTGTATGTATAACTTTTCATAATAGTTTGTTATAACTTTTGAAACATTAAAAATGCAAAACAAATATGTTTAGGTTTTTTTATGTATTTATCTGTCTAATACCATTAACAAACAAGTATGTTTCTGGAAAAAATACATAGACGGCGCTTTCCACGGCTAAATTATTGTGAAATTAAAGTTTGCTTTCAAGTCAAGGAAAACGCATTATTATCCTGAGTTGGAAAATTTAGAATACCTAGGATAAGGTTGAGCAGAAGCAAAATAAAGGGAAATCATATTTTAATAATAAATGTGTAATACTGGACTAATCGCCTATAAAAAAGAATTTATCTCGAAGAGAAATGTAACAGTTTTTAACACGTATGCTTGTGACTAAGGCTTAACAATACAGAAATTATATCTACTCGGGTAAGGTAGTTACGTCATGTTTACTACATTTTAGGGTAATCCAAAGATGTTCTAACGCTTCAATAGAGAGTTTTAATGTAAGAAACATCACATTGATATGGGGCAGTTGGTTGTACTTCATTATCTGAGCAGAATTCATATTATCGCTATCGACAGGGTTCGAACTAGTAATTTTAAGTTCAAGGGAAAATATATCAACTACTGTCTAATTATTTAATATCATTACACCTTCTTAACGGTCTTCATTTCGTTGCACACCTTATAAAAACTAGTTCCGGAAATTGCTAAATAGAAAAAATTTTGCCTGTAGACCTGAATTACGAAATTTATCAGTGACTATACAGCTTGACGAATTCACAGCATGAAGGTGCTTAATAAACTCCAAAATCTAGCAATTCAACTATATTTTCGTCTGCACAATCCTATGAGTATTTTCAATACCAATTAGCAGAAAACTGTCAAAACTAAAAATATTCCAAACTATCGAAATCTGACTAGCATAAACGGGCCCCTGCAAATTTATTGTTTGCTGTTTTATTTGTGGGACTAAAACCGCCCCAAAACTTGGTTTTTCACAAATATCTTGCGGACTGAAAATGCCTTTATAAAAGGTGCTTTGAATAAGAGCAATCTTCATAAAATTCTCTGAAAAATATACCACTTCCATTTTTTCGTTGTACATCTTTCAAATAATAAAATCCAATTGTTATCGAAAGTATTAAACCTTTCTCTCCCATTTTTGGCCCCTCCCTTCTAGACCTCTTTCACATACAATACCTTAAAGATGAGTTGCGCATATGCCTCACACATCCTAAAACGTATTAACAAAATTAACAGCATCATAATAAATTTAAGCAAGTACAATTTACACCAGCCAAAATATTAATTGATAACTATAATACTAGCTGCTATTCAAAAATTCGGAGAATTTGACCAAAGCGAAGTTTCCACAGTATTTGCCAAATAAGTTCCTTGAGCATGTATGCAACTGTCCCGTGTATCCCTGGAAGTTTTTGATCAAGAACGTATCGACAACCTCTGGCGATTCTGCATGAATATCATTAACTGTATCAAAACGCCGCAATTTAGTCGTATTTGCAACTCTTGTATAGGAGAATGTCACGCGGGAGCGAGGTCAAGGGCATAAAGATGAGAATTACTGTCATGTTTTTCGAAGTCAGGAACTATCTAACAACTGATGATTGCACGGCTAGTGAGATTAACATACCCAATAGTTCCAAAAAGTTTTAGTGAACAAATTGCGATGCAAACATTTGTGGAAGGCCTTCGGGATACAAGCACTTAGATTAGCACGTCCGCGTATTCCTGCTAGTGATTTGGCTCATGCAATGAAATGTGTAGTGACTAATTAAGTATCAAAAGGCCATGTTCGTGTCGTTGAGATAAACAAGTAGTGCTTAGGGGTTGGAAGAAACGGTAGTAAGAATAATCAAAACACAAAAACCAGCAAGGCAATCAGCACGGTGTTGAAAATGTGGAAAATGAGAACATATACAGGAAAATCGCAAACAGGCCGGAACCAGTCTCGCCAATAACACAGAGCACTACAAAAACTAAAACCGATCCATGTGAAGACACGAATATCAATCTATGCTAGCCATGTCCCGAAAGTCATTGTCCAAAAGGCACTGTTAAAGCATAAACCTGATAGAAGAATTAGCAAATGTTACTGGATACGGCAGCAACGAAGAAAATAGCGAAAATAAACATTTTGGAAATTAAAAGTTACTGCCTTTACAGCTGCAATTACGTACCTGTACATGAAACCGTGCAACCGTTCATGGTGTAATTGTTACAAATATTGGGATCGGTTGTAAGAAGTGTACGCATCGCATACTAGTAGCTGATATTGAAAAATTTATCATATTGAGTATGGATATAAATAATTTCTGAGTTTGTCATTGCTTTAGACGTGAATAATCATATTATACGAATTGCGGACGAAGAGATTTCCATTAATCAACCAGATGACAATGCAATAAAAATAATCCTAACAGAAGGGGTAACCTTGTTGCTAAGACTTCGTGATAGGGTACGTAGAAATTCTAGAAAGCAATAATATAAATATTGGCTGTCCTATTCTAGTTAGAAGTGTTATCGAGGCCAAAGAAACGATACCTATTCGCTGGATGAATATTAGTACCTTCCAAATGACTCTAAAGCTAGGCACCAAATTAGTAGTACTTTGCATGAAAACTGGCGAGAAAGTTTTGCCTGTAAATAATTTACCTAAATATCCAATGATATGACGACACATTTACTACTAATGATAGTTTAAGGGTAGAACAAACATGGTAACTCGACATAAATATTGGACATGCCCAAAAAATACGCTAACGATCAAGGAGGCTGCATTTAGTCAGACGAAGAAGCTGAGAAGATAATCACGCAGCTAGCCCACGAAGGGATTGTACTTTAAAAACAAAGATAGCGCCAGTTTCTATGTGAATTAAGGTAGCTTAGAAAATTTGACGAAGGACAGCTATCCTCTACCAGAATTAACGATACTGTGGATACACTTCCTGGCCCCAAAGGGTTCCGGGTTTAAACACGAAAACAGGATATTTGCAAGCTAGAATAGAGTCTGAACATCGCAAAAAACAGAATTCTCAATTGGTTCTGCTCTCTAGCAGTTCACAATTATGCCGTTTGGGTTGTGAAATGCCCCAGGAATGTTTAAAAGGCTGATCAATTTAATCGTGATAGGCTTATCTTGACAAGTATATCTAGTATACTTGGACGATGTTACAGTTATTGGAGGGTCCTAAAAAACCTTGATGGGGTGTTTTACAGACTGCGAAGTACACATCTATAGCTTATTACAAAAAAGTGCATCTTGTTTCAGAATAAAGTAAATACCTAGGTCATATTTTTGAGAAACGTGTGACAGATGACGCAGAGAAAGTTCAGTCTTTACGGAATAGCCACAACTAAAAGATAAACATGAATTACAAAGCTTCTTGCGGTTATGCACGTACTATCGTCGCATTGTTAGTGGATTTGCTGACACCGCAAAACACCTTACAAAACTTACTGAAGAAGACCAATTATCAAGAGTAATTTAAAATATTTATACGCACTGTGGTAACTGCAGATATATTCAGTTGCCCTAGAATGTAGAGAAGATTTGTCTTAAATGCGGATGCTAAACAAGTGAACATCGGTGCAATGTTGTCGCATATCCAGGGTGGACAAGAAAGTGTAGTTAGATATTTCACAACTGTTGTCCAAACCTGAAAAGAATTATTGTATTACGTGTAAAGAATTTCTAGCGACGATAAAGGCTGACTAACACTTTTAGTAATACTTTTATGGACAAAACTTCTTACTGATCACCGATCATGCTGCTATAATTTCAGAATCAAGTTCAATAGCAAGATGAATTGATCGACTACAAGAGTATGACTGTGAAGTTGAAAATCGTACTGAAAGAATTCATCGAAACGCTAACGCTTTATTAAGGCAGCCTTGACCAAAAGATTACAAACACTCTCTAAGTTGGAGTCAAAGTTGAAGAACCTCTTGTCAACCGTACTACTGTATTCAATGATGAGTGCAAACTGGATAATGTCAAGCAACATCAAAAAAGCAGTTGTTGTTAAAACAGAAGTATATTGATCTGAATAAATTTCCTGCAGGTTAACAATAGCCTTCTGAAAGGTTCCCTGTAAGGTGATAATGGAGGTCAAAGACGAATGCAGCTGGTGGTTCCAAAAGATGCATAATGGGAATCAGGAGCACATATGGGAGTAAAGAAAGTTCTGGAAATGATCCATGAACGATTTAATTGGATAAACTGAAGTAATGATGTTGAGTAGTAATGCCGACAAAGTGCGCTTCTGGGAACGTCCACTGAAGAGATGAAAGGCACAGATGAGGTAATATACTGGCAGGTAGTCCATTTGAAAGAGTAGCTATCAATAGAACTGGTTAATTTCCGAAAACAGAATCAAGAAATAAATACATCTTAGTTGCGATGGACTATTTTAGTAAATGTACCGAAACATACGGGCTACTAAATCAATAGGCAGTTAGAGTGGCCCAGTCCTTGGTGAATAAACTGTTTAGCCATTTCGGGATTCCATTGGAATTACTTTTAGACCAAGACCAAGGAAGAAATTTTGAATCAGCCTTACACCAAAGTCTCTGCCGGTTGTTGAAAATACACAAGCCCAAAACAACTGTTATTCATTCACGAATTGGTGGAACGCACGAATTGAACAATTTCAAAATATGTAAGTATGTAATGTAAGTTATCTCATACCATTAAAAAGTGTGACCAATTTTTATACCTATTTTTGGCATATTGGTCAGCTGTAAACGAGACGAGAGGAAGGGCTCCAACTAGAGTGCTGTTTGCGAGTGATATTAAATTAATGTGTGTATTTGGGTTTAGTAGTAGGCCTGAATAGGAAGAGATCGCTGACAATGAATATTCCGAAATCCTTTGAAGGAAACCAAACATCAAGGTTGTCAATAATCAAATGAAATTCCACTATGATGCAAGATCCAAAGCGGGAAGATTTCAACCCAATCATCTCATTTGGTTGTATCAGCCTCAATGGTTGCGAGGTCTATCCTGAAAAATGGAAAAATCTTAGGAAAGTCCGTATAAAGTGATAAAAATGATCAACGATGTAACCAATCAATAAGGAAATTGCTTAGAGGAAATCCTAAAGTGGTTCACACGAATCGATTAGCCCATACGCTGAGAGGAATGCAGAATCGGGTTAACAAGAAAGTGAACAAATAGCGAGACAAATTGTGTTCGAAAACCTAAAAGTCGACGACAGTAAACGGTTATTCACTAAATTTATGACAAGCTATTCGACACCCCGCAAAGTCCGGTTCGGTGTTACCAATAAAGAATACAAAAATTTGTTTGTTGTAACAGAGGAATACCTCTTGACTCATTCTATCGCTAAAGACGTCGAAATGTCCGGTGGCATGGATGGCAGTCAAATTTAAAAAGAGATATGATGGCGTAGAAGAAATAAAGCAGCAAGGGCCAGAAATTGGGAATATATGTCATCTACCTCGTGACAAAAGCCTTGCCTCATCAGAACTCACGTTAAGAAAACTTGTGAACGACATCATGAGATATAAGAAACAAATTTGTGACGGCGTTGGAAGAAAATTAGCAGTACTAAAACACGATTGTCGTTTAGCCCACGTGTACTGGCGTGTGGTACGTACATTGTTAGGGGTAATGTTTCGAGATATTAGTATCAAGGTCCTGGTGTTTAATTGGAATCCAGTAGGAGCTCTATCAACGATGAAATCTGTGGACTACCGCTGGATCTCAGTGCAGATTCTGGCATTTGCAAATAAAGGTATACCTAAATAATTACAACATCGCAACAGCTTGTTTAACCTGCATATTCTAGAATATATCATTTATATATAAATATTAGTTTAAATCCCTTCACTTTTAATTTTGCTAAAAATCTTGTCTCGTGAAGTACCTGTTATACATAAATAGAAATATAAACGTTTATTATTAGTTTACTGCAATAAAATCAATCAAAATCAATAACTATATTTTAGTGAATATAAATAAAGAATTTTTAAAACAATTAACTAATTTCGTTAGATATATTCTAAGATAGATAAGGACTTTTAAAACAACTAATTAGTTTCGTTGCAATATTTAATTCAATTTAATTAAAATTACAATGGTGAATTTTAATAAATTACCAATGGAAAATTACACAACAGACACCCAAAACAACATATTTCCAATACTAAATCAATTTGTTATATATACCGAGTGTTCCCAAATGAAAAACTTGATGTAGCTCATAATTTAATATTTAATTTGCATGGGAAGCATGAAATTACCTGGTCTCATGACGTATTTGTAGTTATAACTTACTCAATTTCTGATTACATTCAAGTCTTAAAATATTTTCTTGTACTTCCGGAACTAAAACGTCACTTTTAGTCACCTGTTTCCACGACTAAATCGACACTTTTAATCTCAATGGATTAAAATTTTACATTAGTCTCAAAGGAACTAAATTACTTTAAATCCCGCATTATCAAAGTAAATCCATGGCAATAACAAAAATTAGCCAATTAAACTACATATTGCTGAAAACGTTACTATAATGCTTCGCAAATAAAATTTAAATAGCATTTGTCGTGAAGCATACCATGATAAATGGAATGAACTGTCAATGTCAAAATCATGCAATTTTACTTTTTTTGACCTTTTTCATTTTAAATTATGCGAAGGTGCAAAAATAATGTATCTACCTCAGGACTGAAGTGCTTTTATTCCCACGAGAGATCAAAAGGTGCACTTTAGTCCCTTGATATTTAATATACTATTAAATATATAATAGTATAATATACAGCAAGGGACAAAAGTGCCTCTTTTAATTCCTGAAGTATATACATTATTATTTACACTTTAGAGTAATTTGAAATCAAAATAAACTAAAACTGCATGGCTTTGACATTGACGTATCATTCTATTTATCATAAAAAATACTATTTAAATTTTATTTACGAAGCGCAATAGAAACGCTTTTAGAATATGTAATTTTAGTTGGTAAATTTTGGTCATTGCCAAGTATTTACTTTGTTTATGCGGGATTAAATTTACCTTATCTTCCTTGGGCGTAATGTAAAATTTTAGTCCCTTGTGTGGAAACAAGCGATTAAATGTACGTATTAGGCCCGAAAGTGCAAAAACGTTTTGCAACATAATTTTAATACAAAATTTGCAATAAATAAAAAAGACCTTCATATTAATCAGCATTATCTAACTGATATATAATGTACCAGTATACATCGTGTGAAGAGTCGATATGGTACTATGCACTATCTAAAGGTAATATAAGAACATGGAACTGAAGATGTTGCACATTAGCTAAGAAAACGGCACCGCGTGGTTAGGTATAAAAATTTACTCTTATGTGCGATGGAAGTAATAATATCAAAAACCAAAATGACGCCACGCCACTGATAACCCCTTGAAAATAAATATTCGAATCACTGAAGTGGAAAACAAAGCTTTAAGTTACTCGGCATAACTAAGTGCCCATGTATTTAATATTCATTTAGACTAAGTAGTCACTGAACATTCAAATCACAAAATTAGCTTACCCGGTTGATTTATTAAATGTTATTCAAAATTAATGATTATAATTATAAAATTGTAAGAAATTAAATGTCGGTATAACGTATTAAATTCAGTTCAAGAGAAAATCAATCTTTAAATTTAAATTAAACATAATATCAAAGTTTGTCGATCGTGGATCCAACTACTTCAATTTGCACACTATTTTAACTTAAAAGCTGTAACTATAAACATACAAATACAAGTTACATTAATAGTTTAAAAGTATATTCGTGAATCAAATTTTTTTTCATTTCGCGTTAAATAATGTATTCCTATTCACTTGGCATATATAGCAAAAAATTTTATTGCTTATCGAATAAATAATTTAAATAAAATAAAATTTCGTTCTGTAAAATTTAGCGATTTGATCTAAAGTAGTCTTTTAATTAAATATCGGTAACTTGCTGAATTTAGTACTAATCTCACGGTACACGGTAATTCAACCAAAACGGTGAGGTATGTAATAAACGAAACCAACTTGGATACTAAATCGACAGGTATTAGGTATAATATTCCAGAAAATCCGTAGAAGGATTCCCATTAGAAATTAATTCTGGCGGAAAGAAGGTAGCTTAATTATAGATAGCCTTTAAAAGGTAAAATAGTTGACTAAACTTGGCATTCCACAATATAATAGGTTAAATTAAATCGTTTTGATTTAAAACTAAAACAAATACGGCCTAAGCCGCGCTTTTGTTATATTTCCATCTTGGAACTTAACGAAAAAGCATTTACTTCACATAAACGTTTTTCTTAAATACAGCAAATGTTTAATCTTTGGTAGCTAAAAAACAACTTATCTCTGGCAATCTTGATTTAGTTTTGCGGAAAAAATTGCCACATGCTAAATTAGCAATAACACATGCGGCAAGTACAAATATGAGTGTTCAACAACGATCGGCAAAGCTATAATAGAGCAGGGAGGGGTTCATCAGTACTTTCGAGGCTGAACACTGTAAGGTTAAGACAAAATCGTTTAAAGCGGGTGCCACTCTTCTTACGCCAATAACTGCTACTAGGTAATGTTTGTGGAAACTCCCTGCACGTCGATATGTTGAGATTTACCTTTAGAGTGGAGACAGACCAGTACTGCAGGTACGGGACAAAGCTGAAAGAGAAGATACTAAACTGTTTTTGCTCACTATTTATGACCACTCCTGTGTATTTCGGAATACTAACTTTATTATAAAATTAGAAATGAAGCCCCTTTTTTCGTAAGTTTTTGATCCAAGCGTATTACTAATTATGCAGACGGGAAAAACGAAGTGTGACAACGGTTATACCATCTGTATATCAAAATAGATTTAAACGTCGATAAAATTATAGGCTGAATTATTATTGTACAAAAGTTAAGGATGTATTTTTATTTAGAGCAATTAATCAATGAACAGGTAATAAATCTGATCACCCTGTATACTGTTATGGTTCTGATTTTTGAAAATACAAAAATGTAAAAATTCTGAGTTTAATTTGAACCAAATGCGTTATGACTGAGAACCACTGGATAATTCTTAAACTTATTGTACGCGCACTGTATAACTAAGATTATATGTAAGATTTATATTGGTGAAACAAGAACCTTAAGCTGGCACAAAATCACATTTATGTTACGTAAATTCGCACGAAAACACACACATTATAATAACAAATCCGATCATTATCAAATTTAAAACAATATTTGGGTTAAAACTGTGTAACTTTAATAAAAATTAAACGTTTCGAAAACTATTTGCTTTCTTTTTTATTGAAAAAGAAAGCAAATAGTTTTCGAAACGTTTAATTTTTATTAAAGTTACACAGTTTTAACCCAAATATTGTTTTAATTATGAATAATAACTG
>JAHWXV010138804.1:0-14043 GCA_024586415.1 Phrixothrix hirtus
CTTCTAAATAAGCTTTTACTTTATATTTCAATAAAAAATATACTTTTATTTAAATTAAAATATTAATTGTATTTATATAAAATTATTTATTATCAAACAATCAATGTACAGAAACATTTTAAGAATTTTTGACAAGTCTCGTTAACTTCGTAGAAATTTCATGACCTGATGATGTAGAACTTAATCTACGAAACCGGTCGTAATTAAAATAAATTTATTTGAGAGTTTTGGACTTTTTATTTATAACCTGAAAAATAAGTGTTTTAGAACACTATCTCGCGAACGCTCAGGTGGTGTCTTTGAATTGGAATAAAAATTATCGATGTTAACATAAAATAATATTATGTCAATAAAAAGAAAATAATAATGGGTAAGTAGGGACGTGAAGACGTTACAGCACATAACGAAATCAGAATATTATTTGCCATCTTCAAAACCAACTTGGGTATAGTACAAGCTTCATAATATAATTTTCTCGACTGTTTAAGTTCCTTCAAATAAGGGCCCATGTATTACAGCATTAATGACATAATTCAAAGGACGAAGAAAAATTGTTTTAGAATACTATTTCACGAATTCTTTTTATGTTTAAATTATAAACATCTAATCAAAATTGGCTGCGTTAACCATGCATGTAAATAGACTAATCGAGAAGCTATACAGGTGACTCGCCCGGTAAAACTACCATAAACGTTTCATTCTCAAAAATTAAGCCCAAATTTAATACAGACTGCACCCAGGGTTAAGTAGTAGCAGTTTGTTCTGCTTCCATAGGGCTGCTACGATAGGAGTTCGTAAAAGGCTAATATTTAGTCCCTTATTGTTTGCAATATACATTTCCGTATAATTTGGGATTATCAAGCATGTAATATAATAGTACGTATTAGTACGAACCAACAATTGTGGACATTAATAAAGACGCACACAAAGCTGACGCGGTATCTAATCTTAATAAGTCAGCTATATTACTGTTTCGAAATAATAAAATTACTGATAGCCTAAAAGCTGATACTAAAATAGTAATGAGTGAATTAGGTATATCTATTTTTGAATACATTATAAATTTAGGACTTGCAATTAATAAAAATTTTTAATTACATTACACCTACTTATGCCGGAATCAAATCTGTCTACCTTTATCGTCATATTTTACCACAGAAGGTCAACTTGGCGCTCAGTGATTCCTTAGTAGTGTTTCACTTCACTTGCTGCATACAGATATTTAATTCTTCAATTAGGTGTGATAGAGACATCGAACTGAGGAAGTCCAAGGTGCTTATCTAAGTTATATGGCACAATAATGCTCGATCTATGGTTTTATAAATTAGCAGACGCTCACTAACTAAACATGCAGAATAGGAGGATATAATTATTACAAATAAAGCATCACTCTACCTACTCGTGATAAAAGACGCTATGTTGATATTGAATTTTGGGAATATAGCTCCAAGATTTGCTGGATTCTGGTACTACCTGCACAATTTTAGATACCGCTGGATTGAAGGCGCTATCTTCACTAAAGTTGGTGCGGAATAAAAGGAACAAGTTACAATGCCATGTGACAATTGAAGATTCTGTAGCCAGTGTTGGTACGGTTTCGTTACCGCTTGGTTTGTGCGGAAAAACGGTTACTCTCGATTTTTTTCAAATAGTTCGTTTCCTACGTTAACTTAAACCACCGCGCCTTTACTGAACCTTTAGGTAGTATAATGGGTAGTTTCTCGAACCCTTCTGGTGAGAAATCCAAAACCAGTGGGAACGTCCAACAAAGAATGGGGAATAATCCTGAAAAAGTTTGTGTAAATTATAATTGGCTAGACATTGCATAATTAAGTAGATAGCATCTAAATGTATGCTTGTGATTTTACCCTAAATATAAAAAGCTTAGAGGTGAATCCTTCAAAAGATATCACTCATTGAGGGTTATTATTACCAAATTTGATAAGCCTAACCAAAGCAAGCTTTGGTTGCACGTGCCATAAAAGCTGGCATCACTGACGCATGGATCTCTAGGAAATGTAATAAGAAAAGATGTATCCCTAGGTCGTGTGCAAACCGTCCGTGTATTAATGTAAAAAATATTAATACACGATCCCATAATTAGATAATTCCTAAAACCGTTCCAGTATTTGTTAAAGACATCTAGATATTAATTACCGTTGATGGTACGCCCTTTCACGAGAAGTACTTATTAACTTAATTGACAATAAAATCAGTTATGTCATCCGACTGTTATTAAAATTAATATAATTGAGAGCAACTGATCGTCATCTATAATAATAACGTAAATTTGTTAATTGAACTTAGCGTTTCGGGGTATGATAATAGTTGTTCTTGTTGTAAATGCGAACAACATTTATACAATTATTCCGTTTCATGAATTTCACCTTGTATATAGTTATTTTAGAACTAGATGCATAGAAGATATCCATATAATTATTCAGTTCTCTTACTATTACTCTGTACATATTTTTATCCTATAAATAATCGAGTCCTGCGCCTGAACCCGCCCATAACGACCATTTACCTAGTTTAGCAAAAATACAAATAATTTTATCCTGCCACGTAAGTAAATAAACCCATAACGTCACAAAATATATAAATTTCGTACTTACCCCCAAAGACAGCTTATGCGATTTATTAAGGGTTGTTCGAAGGGATTGAATATCTAGTTGTTCATTATACTGTTTGGACTATTCAACATGAGAACGAACAAAATAACAAAATCCCTCCCGTATCTCATAAGGAAGCTACCTCAGTGCTTCAAGGACTGTACGATTATACTAAACGCTCCCGAGACTTGTACTTCTCAGATCGGACTGTTCGATTGAGAATAATTTGAATATATGGTTATAACTAAATTAACCAAACAACATAGAACTATTTAATATTGTGCTACAGTGATGCTTAATAAATTTATGCGAAAAAGGAATATTTGTAACTTCTAAGTAAAGCAATTTTTATCATGGCGATGTGTCCTAAACCACATGAAAAGTTTGAATACTGAACTTTAATTAATTCCGATGGACCTAAATAATATTTCATGCCTAACAGTAGTACTAAAAATTAATTATGGCAATTATAGAAATTAGATTGAAGTTAGCTGGTTTAAAAACTTAAATAAAACCGTTTAAAAGAATTCCTTTTAAATAAATTGCTAAATGATAAAGAATGTATGTCTACGTTATTGTTATAAAATTTTAATTGCGTTAAAGACATAAATATGGTACAATTAGAAATTCCAAATCAAATTATACATTACAAAGTAAAGATTGCCTAACTAAAACAATGAGGAATGTAATAGAAATAAGTTATAAGAAGAAAGACTTTCACGGTCAGAGTCGATGCATGGAACATGATGTTCGGGAACGAAGAGGAACAAAATTTGATAAAACTGCAAGGTTTGGCACACCTTTTTAAGGGAACTAGTCATTAGGTATTTAAAAAAAACATTATTCCCTCCCTGTCTGATGCCTGACGAATCTGATGACACCTATCACTTAACACCTGATAGACCTAATAAATAGTATTACAATTTATCTAACGTTTATCGTTTTTCTTTATCATGCGCTGTTACATCATCACATAATACTTTAGGAAAGTGAGACTGTTAAACAAGTAAGTAAGCTAACATGATTACCACGAGAATAGGACGTGATGCACGCGGCAGTATGATGTAGTATGATGCCACGAGAGATAGTCGTTATTTAAGGTAAAAATAAATAGGAATTAACTATTCTTATTGATTAATGGTTCCTCTTGGGAGTTTGAGAAAATCATCTTAAATCACCTTAAAGCAAATGCATTCTCACCGTGCAGTCAGCAACACTATAGATTCAGTTTATTTAAAATAAAATATTTAAAATGACGAATAATTAAAGAACATTAGATGATAAACCTGACAGTTTCATAATAAAAGATTCAACATAATAAGACAATCTGCGGTCGAGATCTGCAGACGAGAACTGTGGTACAGATCTGCGGTAGAGATTTTCCTGCTTACGCATCGAATAAAATCTGTAGAGGAATCTATAGAGAAAATAATAATCGAAAACTAACATTCATAATTAAATTCTATAGACAATAACTGCGCTCTCGTAGAGCCATTTAAGAACCATACATCTAAAAAGGTTGTCATAATCTAAACTAACTTAAAAGTTCTATTTGTAATTAAATCCTTTAGTCAACACATTAAAACTCGAAAAATAAACAAAAAATTTGATTTTTCATCCGAAATTCCATAGAAATTTGTGCCTTATGCGTGTTACCAGAAAGGTACAATGCAAGTTGAAAAACTAAAATTTATAATTAAATTCTATAGAAATTCATATAACCAGGCAACATAAAGGCATCCAAGTTACGTCTAAAATCAACTGATTCAGCGATATCATTGTAAATTAAACTCATCTACGAATACAACATTTAAAATTATCACAAAAGGGGCCTCTAGAAAATGCATTTATATGCATCTAGCCCGGAAGCAATGTAAAAGTTGACATGTTTGTCAACTTTGTACCTTGCCGCCAAGAGGAAATATATAGGACAAAGGAAATATAAAAACTAAAAGGCACTTGTTTACCTCATCAGCAATAACTGATAAGATCGGTATTTGCCGCAGGCAATGAGTTGCATAATATACAGGGCGATCCCATTAAAACGCTTATATGCGAAGTGATCGTAAATTATGGCCGACAAAAATAACACAATTTTCTCCAAATTCAAATATTCCAGCCAAAGATCAAAGATGACCGACAAAAAGAATTAGATTTTCTCCAAATTCGAATATTCCCGCCATAAAATACAAGACTGCGACCACTGAAATAAAATATGACCTCCTAAATCAAAGATAGGAGATAAAAATAATTGGATTTACCACCAAAAATCTCCAAACCTCTTCTAGAATTCCAAGATTTCCGACGAAATCCCACCATTTTAATATACATTTATTTTGACGCTCCTGCATATTAATTTTGACGCACCCTGTATATATATATATATTTTACACGATCCTGTATATATGTGACTTTGTCGGTTTTCCTCACAAGAAATGAGTGGGCGGGGGTGCCACAGAACCCACCATCGCTAACTACTAGCACTTGATGAGTTGAGTTACTTTGCATTATCCCATTGACCTGTACGCAAAATGCTACCATGTTATCAAAATTGGACGTGGTTGGTTTCCGGATTTTTGTCTATAATGTTCACAAGCAAAACGATACGATTATATAGAAAAAGATGAATATGACAAAGTGGTAAATATGGTTTTTCATAACTGAAAGACCTTTGAAGATTTACGCCGTCAGTATGATATGTTACATAAAAATTTATAAAGCAAAACCCAAAACTCAAACGTAGTAGCTTCTACATATTTATGTTTTTATAATTTTGAACACAACTATGCTAGTATTTAAAAGCAATTGTTGTTATGTAAGGATACAATGAATAAAAAATTGTTTTAAATTAAATATTTGTCTAAATCTCTTTTTAAGTAATTCCGAAGGCAGCTTTCTGAAAGTATATAGAAATCTGAATAGTCTACAGAATACTTAGAAGCTCAAGGTAAAGGAAGACATATTCTTTTTAAACGGTTAGATATGGTAAAAGCGTTTCTAATGACTACTTGTATACAATGATAGCAGTATTTGAAAAGAAAGCAAAGTTATTAGATGCTTCATACGAAATTGACATTATTTCTTAAAAAATGACTGTATTTTACATACTCACATATTTAGAAATCTACATGGTTGATGTAAATTTTTGAAAAATACAATAATATTTCACAGCAGAAGAATGAAGCTTTCTAAATTTGTTTAAAATGCAAAATCGTTTAAAAATAAATGTAACAGCCTTGATGTTAGTTTTTAACCACCCTAGCACTGGAAGCAACTCCTACATTTTAGGATCCTTCGTTAGTTAAAGTTTCATCTAGAATACCAGCCTATTTCTCATTTTTTATCTAAAAATAGTTGTTTACTATTATCTAACCCTATATAAAGCCCTCTATAGTATATTAAAATAAGAATGTACTAGTACAATTAGATGCGATTACAATGCTTTAACCATTTCTGTGATACAAAGTGGTATAAATCAAAAGCATCATTTAAATAGTAGAATATCTAAGGTTATGCGTTAATTAACTTTAATCGTAAACGTAAACTTATTGATATATTTACTTTTTATGTTTATATCATTTCTTTAGACAGTTATCTTAAGATTTTGTTGTTTCATGCTTACCTACTTTATGTAGAAAACAGTTTGGTATGCTATAATAGCTTTAGTTTCTAAGTAACTTCCTTAGAGAGTAATCTGTTGGTTTTATCACTCGGGAATCGGATGGTTTATCACCGTTCGCATCATTTCTGCTCTATAATGATTCCAATTTCTGCTTGTTTAAGACGAACCTGTCTTATTGTGTATTGCTTCAGTCAGTGATGCAGTTATCCTTTATAGTGCCTTTTGTATTCTTGGGAACATTCATCAACGCAAAGCGTCTTTTAAAATCGATTCGCTATAGCTTTTATCTATTAAGAATACAAGAGACTATAGAAGCTAACATAATTAGGGATCAGTTCCATATTTGTGATTTTATAATTAATCAAGAGCAAAACCTATACTCCATTATTCTCATTGTTTTAGTTAACATAAGCTCCTTTCCCTTAATTGTTATGTTTTCATTATGAACAAGAATATTAGCAATTATTGTGTTAGCTAGAATCACAGCTACTACCTAAGGATTTATAGGAATTATTTATGTATATATCATTGAATTGTGAGGTTTAACTTATTTAAGGCATTTAACACACTATGAAAAGACAAAGCATATTGCTTACTACGTAAAATATAAAGATGGTGTTCCTCTATTATCTGTAGAACTTTATCCTTTAATTAAATTTATAATCGCGGATTATTAAATAAGATTGTTTACAATTCGTAACTATAATTTCAGTTTTTAATCGTTAATGTTTGTCTCCCGCGTCTTAAACACAAAATAATTGACGAATCCTCATAGAATTCTATTCTAACGAGATTTAGGCGAGTAGCCCACCTTTTTGGAGATGTCTCATTCTTCTTGTTGAAAACCCGTGCCGATTTTCATGACTCATAAATAAAACATTAAACAATACCAGGCAGTTGTTAAAAATCACTGCTAATTTGCAGAAGAAAAATGGTCCAATCACCCAATCATGTAACAGGCCACACGATACATTAAATTTAGAATTGTCTCCAACATGCTCTGCGGTGGAACGTGGATTTTGTGACTCCACATAAGCGCACATTTTGTTTATCAATCTTCCTTGAAACACAAAATGTTTCCCCTTCGAAAGATATAATGCTTTCCAGGAAATCGTTGCCAGCTTAATATGCGATTTCACTTTGTTGAGTTATTTGTAGCACTACTTGCAGTTTTTAAGAGCAGAACTTTAAACTATAAATGTCGTGATGCAATTCTCGTCAACTAATGTGAACTACAAATACTCAAATACTCAAATGCACTAGATATTTTCTTCAGACATTTAAGAACACTCTGCTTCTTTCTTATTCTTTACATTTTCAGCTTTCCACAATTTCTTGTATCAAATCTACATCGTTTTCTTCGTGAAGAAATTTTGTTGTAATTAGTTCTGAACCAGGACTGGAGTTTGTAGACTAACTTATTTTCAATATTCAATTCAACATGTTACGCCTTCTCGTGAGAACTAATTCTGGACAAGTATATATGATTACCTGAAAAAGAAAAATGTTGTCAAAGTTTGGTACCAACCGTTAATACAAATGATTAAATTTGGTAGAATTAAAAAAAAGCATTAGAAGGAGAGACCTAACTATACTGTCTCTAAAATGCCATAGAATGAGAATGTTTACCGTGTTGATTTCTTTACAAATCGCAGAACCTTTAAGGATACGTTTCGGATATCCTCTCTATATTTATAATTATCTATAACCCAAAATATTTTCTGCCGTTATTAACTAATTGGTTTAATCTCGATGGAAAAAGAAAGTCCAGAATTCGGGTATTATGCTAATACTATGCAACAGCAAATTAAAGTCTCAATTTGCACGAGAAAATGGGGTCACTTTGTTATATGTAACTTCCAAGTAATATATCCCATCGCTTACAGCTTATTCCATTGTACTATAACAAATGGCACAAGATCACTCATCTCCCTCTTCGGCAATTTCATATCGCAGGACTACTTGCTGAGGCTGATGGAAAATGTGCAACGAGTAACGCAGCTAATAGGTTCAAAGCTACAGAAATATGACCAGTGAACCGACATGTATTCATTTGCAGCAGTAGATAGGTTCCTGTGAGAAATGAATGAAATGAGAACCGCCCCATTGGCGAGGAAGTAGTAGTCAATGTCGCGAAAGGGAATGAGATACAAATGGATGATGTAGGAATAATGTTGCTGCACGAAGAAGGGGAAATACGTATAGATCCTCCTGCTCTTTTGCAGGAAAACTCGTTAAAGTAGTGAATGGGATTATCTTATGCTCCCTCCCCCTGCTTCTAAGCACAGCAGGCTTTTTCAGCCTCTAGAGCTACTCAAAGTCGGCTCCTGCAGAAACAAGTTTGAGGGAACTCAAAAGAAAAATTCTAAACTTCTTGTAAAAGAAAATAACAGGAAATAGATGTCTTGTGCTGCAGAATCCTCTGCTTAAAGGAAAAAGGGGAAAAACCTTTCCCTTTCCACCTCACAGACACCAGTCCGAAGGTCACTCGAATTTCCCTCGACTTCAAGTGTTGTGTTTGCAAATGACAGTGACTGGTTTTGTATCGCTTGTGAAGAATGAGTGGTAAAAGACATGGTATAGTGCCCAAAACTTTGACATACGAATCTTGCGCTGGATACTTTGTAGCTGTTGACAAACATGGGGTGCGGTTATTGCATGTAGCTTACTCTGTATAAGCACATATCTTTTATTGTGGATTTTCCTTATAACTTCTTACAGACCATGGCGTCTACAACCATGATTTTTTATGTCTAGAAGTGCTTTGCCTTGTTATTTCAACGACTTTTATTCAAATAATGGTTTTCTTATTCGGAATCACGTTACCTCTTTCTTTAAACTTATGTAATGGTGTGATTTTGGCAAATATGAATGCGATTTAGAAAATTGGTTTCTTATCTCGTACTATTCAACAATTACAGATTTACTGCTTACAAACCATAAAAATAGTGCTCTATCATGTTGATATTTTGCGCGATCTAGGTAAAATCCTGAGAATTCTGGGGACAAAAAAAGGGTTGGTTATATTAATTAGAATTTGATTTAAAAATGCGGATGTGAAAACTTGTGCGATTTGAGAAACCCTACCATATGTTAAGGTAAGCTTGCATTGTTATACAAGAAACTGTTAAATATAATTTATTGGAATACACAATATATATTTATGTATTTGGGCTACATAAGTGCCATTAAAATTGAGATGGCCCTGCAACAAACATGCCAAGTGATATAATTTAAGAAAGACTTCAGTGCAGTTTGAATTACTGAATGCATTCAACACCTGAATATTGGAGTTTCTTAGGTAAATGTTCGACCTGACAAAAATCGAAGGTCATATATGACAATTATCATCTTGAAAATATTTGAAAAGTTGGACAATTTCATGTTTCGCATTCATTTCTATAATTTTTTAAGTGAGATTATTCTTTTTGAAAATTTTACTTTTAGAATTTTGGCTAGCAAGTCCCAATCAATCAATACCTAGCAGGTCAGCCTGTATGTAAAACTGTCTACACTAACAGAACCTAGAAATAGTGTTTCAGTTGTCATAATTCATTTCAAATAAATACCTTGTAGTTATAAAATTACCAAAAGACACTCTAAAAGTTATGTAAAGCATGCCTTACTAATTCTTGATACCTTTGTAAATGATACGCTTATAACAAATAAAAGTACCGTTTCGTACAATTTTAGCTTTTAGTTGTAAATTATATATTAAACGAGATATTTAATTTTAGAATATTAAATATAATTCAAAAGCTGCATCATTAACATATGCAACATATGTATCTAACATGGAAATACCCCCAAGTGTTCCACCTCCGATTTTGATGAAATTTGAATATGTTATAGACGCCTAAAGTATAAGGGTTCATAATTTTTTTTATCTGAGGTAACTAGGTTCAAAAGGGTAAAAATCACCCTAAAAGTTGAACTTGAGGATTTCGCATAGAAGGACTAGGTCAATTTTAATGAAACAAATTCTGAAATATCCTCCATAATGAGAAACGAAAACATAATTTTTTTCATGTTCATATCTTACTGTGAGGGTGAAAGCCATCTCTGGGAAGATTTTAAAGTGGCAAATATACATTCAATTATAAAGCATTTCTTTTGAAAAAAATATACGTTACAGAGAAAGTTAAAATAGAATCGACGTGTTTTCAAGTATCGCTGAAAAAGGTTGTAAATGAAGTTTCAACCTTACACGTACGCTAGAACTTTGGATCTGTTTTAATACTGTTTATTTATAAAAATCGTTTATTGACGTATAGAATCTTGCTAATCTTGATACAATTTGCTACTTGCATGCCTCATGTGCGTTTAACGATGATGTCTCCCCATCCATAAAGTGTATTAAAATGACAGAGAAAGTAAAATGATCATAATCGATAAAATGTTCAAAAATCCTTAACAAACATGGCCTCAAAAATTAATCGCGTTTGAGATATACTTATATTAGTATAATAATGTACGTTATGTTTACAGAAGTAAATACTATACTGTTCATCACATAGTATTAAGCAAATGTATTAAACGTTAATGATAAGAAAAAAATTCTCAACTGATGTACTGAAAAAGCAATCTTTAAACACACTTAGTATTTGAGTATTGCAACAATTACAGACGAAATAGTACTTCAAACATTTTATCTGCTTTATTTGAAGTGTCCTATACCATGCCCAACTACGACTTATAATTCACTGGCGCAATTCCCTACTGTACGAGATTATGATATCCAAAAATCTAGTAAATAGTCCATGAAGTATACAGTACAATCATTTACCTAACTATTAAGAACCGCGTGTACAACAGTGCTCGATAAGTACCAGGCGTGTTCCATATACCATTTAATTACGTCAACGGCTTGACATATTTTACCTTTTGAATATCGATACAGCTTCAGATTAAGTAATCTACTTATAATTAAATTATCCATATACATATTTATAATGATTTTATGATTATTTTTTCTTGTTAGAGTAGCATTTTTATATTCTAATATAATAATTTCTAATAGAGAGACAATGAAAATTAATCCTATTAACATTATCAGACCTTTAATAGCTATATTTCAAGGACCAGACATACCTCATACTCCCATAAATCATAAGAAAATTGGAATAAGAGAGTGTATTGAATATATTTTATCAAATTCAATGAATGAATTTAACGGTGTTGACGTAACAATCGAGGAATCTTTAGCTATAAGAGCCTTACAAAGACAATCATGCAAAAGTAATAGAACATGATATTCTGCATACCCTACCGGACCTACGTTACTCACCCACAATGGAGTGTACCAACGAGTTATCGTATAAATATGAATGAAGTGCTGTTGAATATTGGAGAAGTGGAACAAGGAAAAACTCAGGTATTAGTATTGTAAGACAAAAATTCAGGACGGTGAAGTCTGTTACACAGCTACGGCGCTGGAATAAAGGACGTACTTATCAAGAAAATGTTGCTAGGATTCGTGACTTTATACGCACATACGCAAATGGGCTCTCCAAACACATAAAGGAAGATATTTGGTTTTGTACTTCTAAACATTAGTTGATACGATTTAAGCGCGTACATAGAATAGTATCCTGGAAGATCAATAAATTGTTAACCAGAAAAGTTGTAGGAAATTCTAAGGTGTTACAAACTAGGCAGATGTATTTATTGATGAAACGAGGCAAGATATCACAAGGATTGAAGTACAAAATGTTCACAATCCTGGTCAAAGTGATTTCGAGCTAGAAATGCATTCTGGATGGACTTTTGCAATTGAAGGAGAAAAACAAGTGCTATGTCTTTTCCAAAAGTTTCATTTACAACTCACAGTTATACAAAACAACCATCGATATCATCTGATGGGAAGCTGCTTTAACCATTATTCCTGATTTTAAAGGAACAAAATAGAAAATCTGGGCCTGCAGTAGAAGCTAATTTGTTTAGATTTATTAAGATTGAAATAGAAGCATCAAAATCAGAAAAACTTACTTCAAGTAAAGTAAATGCAACAGAACATGTAATAAATTGGCATCCGCGGCAAACAACATATACTTGTTTCTGTCGTTCAGAGCATATAAAATTTGGTCAAAAAGCTTTTTCTCCCAGTGTAGGTCCAACAAACATGTTATTGCTCGACTCTTGGAGTGGGTACTGTTTACATGTCGTTGCTAAAGCAACTCCCCCTCAATAAAATACGAACTTCAAGATAATACTAACTGTGGCAACAGGAAAAATACAACCTCTAGGCGTATTTGGATTCATGAGTTGGAAAAGCTTCATTCGACATTTTTCAGATAGCATATTGTTAATGAATTCCGATATTAATCCGCATTTACAAAATAATATCATCAAATTGCAATCTCTAGATCATAGTCAGCTATCACCAAGATACGCAAATCTTTGTAGAAACTCATCTTGTGATAGTAGAGATCGAAGGAAAGCCAGGCTCATTCAATGCTAATGTTGATTTTGGAGATTTTTGTAAGAAGCGCTGTGACATTCCAGGCTGCATACACGTTGGCGTCGTACGATGTCCATGATGCAAAATTTCTTTATGCTTCGAACACTTTCTTGATGCATATAATTATTGTTCAAACTACCATAAATGATAAGCATAGCTCATTATAGATAACACTCAATTTTACCATTATATAAGTACAACATTAATTGATCCCTAATTGGATGTATCCAAAGTTTAAATATTTATTTCACCAAGCTTCCTTATAATAAATTATCCATAATCTGCAATGCAATAGAAAATTTTCAGTTCTGAAGCCATATAGATATTGTAAACATAAGTTTAGTATCACCTATACATGTTTTTTTGTTATATACGATATAATTCCCAAAACGTACAAATAAGGTGCTGGTGTCAAAACATTAGTTTAAAATACTTTTCGCGGCAGCTTTCCTTATCAGAAAACTAGAATAGCTTTCTCACATTAACATCCCTTATATTTAGTACAAATATGGAAAAACGGATAGGTCTAACCAATTCGTTAATATTACGGTTAAAAAGTTTGCGTTGAAAATGACGCATTCAAGTAGCCTTTGCTCTATACGGTTATAATATTAATTCTACAAATTTAAAATAGCATTACTTAATTGTAAATACGACTATAATACCGAATATTCTACGAATGTAATATAATACCTACTTCTAGAGAAATAAAAATTTAATTTTAGCTTAAGTTATTATTTTCAATTATTCTGGTGATGTTATTATTGATATGCATATTGTATATATGATTGTTATCGATTTTAGCTTTGTACCTGGAATACAATTTTTAAAATAATATAAAGAATTGAAGAAACCTCATTTTAGAAGGCTAAATGGATAAAATGAATTGATTAATAAACATTGTGTTTAATATATATAAAAGGTAAGATCAAAACTGCACGCACGCACGCACGCACGCACGCACACAAACGCGCACACACACACACACACAGACAAACCAATTTTTAAAAACACGTTTTTCGGACTCAGAGGGCCCCAAAACGGCTATTTCCACTAAAATTTCGGTATCGAAAATTTTGGACGAATACAATACTTTCTCTATACTATATTTCATATGGGTAAGAGAAAATAAAAATAGTTAAAATAAAAAAATTGAAGAGAGTTTGCTTCCGAGAACTTTAAAATTGAAATAAAGGATTTATTAGAAAAATTCACAATGCAAGTCAGCTTTGTTCGCAACTTTAATAAGGTACATATTGTAACAAAAATTAGAAACAGTAAATGGAAAATTCTAGAATCATCTAGAATGTTTTCTTTATAATAAAATAGATGATGTAATCCGCAAATGA
>JAHWXV010138811.1:0-11904 GCA_024586415.1 Phrixothrix hirtus
AATATAATATATATATATATATATATATATATATATATATATATATATATATATATATATATATATAATATTTAATAGAAAAGCACAACTAATTAAGTTTTAGTCCAATTTAATTGGTATAATACAGCTATAAATCTATAACTTTCAAACTCAATGGTTGAGAAGACCTCCAAAATAGCGAATTATCTTATCTGATAATGATAAAACTTTAGCATTTAAATAAATAAAAGTTCGATATTTTAGCACAGTAACTACGTCGACACCTAAGTGGATTCATAATTGACATGATATTCAGTAGTAATCCTTCTATTTAATTAGTTTACGAAAACAAACTTATACTTATACTTAAATTTGTTTCCTTACAACGAATGTTTCGGAAGTAATTACGAGAAGCGTTTAATTGTTTGCAAAATAAATACTTTATGCATACGTTCCGAATGGGCCGTTGACGACGACAGCATCGATGGCGTGTACCAAGGATTCGGCGCCTCACAGATCTTCCTTCACTAAGAGATTTGAGAAATACCAATCTAAGCTCCCAGAACAATTAACCATCACCCGGTGACCTCAGATCAGGTGTTAAGTCCCGGAAGCAAGATGATTATAACAGTGTAATCCCATGATACTTGCTAAATAAAACAAAACTCACAATTAACTGGTGCAACGGAAGGAACGATGTAAAACTTACTCCATGAAAAAAAACACAGTCGTAAAACCAAGAAAAAAAACGAAAAATATAATTAAGATTAATAAGGAACAGCTGCTATGTAACGAACTTAGAAATTTTTGAATGCCCACAGCAAACACGGAGATCCGTATATCGCGTCGTATTATCAGTCTAACCAGATAGGCAGACCGATAATCTTCGAACTAAAGAAATGTACGATAAACGTTCAATTATTTACAAATATACCTAACAATATGTACGTAACTGCCAATGGTGTAACTAAATTTAATTAAAATTACGCTAATTTGGAGAAGTTCCCTGTGGAACGTAACAGAGGTGTGACACCAGATGACCTCGGAGGCCAAGCATATGGACCTCCTCTTCCAACCCAACCATTGCGATTGCTGGAACCACATCTAAACTTTGCATGAGAAATATTTTCCATAAGAATGGGCAGTTCTTCTTGTGAAAATCAAAGATAACTATCACCTGTTAATCGACCCTCCGTCATAAAAGATCCGATAAGTTGGTGGTTAATAATTCCACACCGATCTTTTACTGAAAATCTATGCTGAAAATTTACTTCGTAGGTTTCGTGTGGATTTTCATCCCACCAGTAGAGTGTACTGCGACTATTGTTGATACCACTTCTACTGAAGGTAGGCTAGATAGCAAATAAAAGTTGTAGACGTACATGTTCATGCTCCGCGAGCCAACGACAGAACTGCATGCGCAATTCGAAATCGTGTGATAACGCTAGGACACTTTGGAGATGATATGGGTATAAGCCAAAATAACGTAATGTTCCCCATACTTTCATTTTCCTATCACATGTGTTATTAGAAATTCTTCGCACACTAGAAAATGGACGGCGCTCACTACACTGTAATATTGCTTCGGTTTGATCATCATCTATTTAGTCACGTTCGGCGGTATCTTTAGGAGACGATCCTATTTCTCTTAAATATCGCTGAACTCTACCGAATATATGGCGATCTGGCATTCTAAGATTAGGAAATCGCCTTTCATATTCTGCAACTGCTCGCCTTTCATTTCCATTACAAAACCCGTAATCGTAATGAATATCGGCATGTTCTTCATTTGAAATATACATTTTTAAATTCTTGATAAATTTGCGTATCTTTAATGAAAAACTGACATTTCAAAAGTAATGTAAACAATTCAACAATTGACATGCAGGAACAGCTAGATGAAATTATTTTGAACGGAATGTGCAAAAACACCCTTGTTAAATAAAGTTTGGTGTGGTTTTTAATTTATTTCCGCAATCTGCCTTACTATGGCTCTAAGATTATTAGAATTGACTCCATCATATTAGAGCCGCTAAAGGACGCGACTACTTTACACGAAGGCGTCACAAGGATCTTGGGTCTGTGTCGAACATCTTCCAGATATTTGCCTATGCGCCTTAGGTGACAGCCTAAACCAAGGTAATAGATGGAAGGGCCAGGTACGTGTCATGAAAAAGCCTTGCAGTACGGTAACACAACTCAATCTGGCTCATTTATAGTCATCATGACTAAATATCTGAGGGAGGGAAGTCAAAAATAAATAAACATAGGGGTGCGAACGCTAGTTACTTTGCTAACTTATTTGCATATTTAAAGTAATTCTTACATCTGGAAATCACTTCTACAAGTTTTAGTTCTGCTATGTGGAATGTGTTTTCCTTTTTATAAATTATTGAGCAATTTAAAAATAATTCAAAATAGAAATTTATCAAAAACTGTTTACCAATATCGAGAGTACTGCACTGTGTAATTATTAAGCTTAATCAACGAACATTCTACACATTTATAACTTTGTTGTTATATAACTAACCCTTTATCTAATCAAGTGTGTTTTTATTTGTTACGCTAATGGAGAGAATAATATTATACCCATCATATTGTTTCTATACGTAAATGTAGAATTCGAATAAAAACTAAAAAACTTAGTACTCAACTGAAGGCAATAGACATTTTCCTAAAAAGCCTTTAAATTTACCATTAAACAAAATCCATGATTACAATTTTAGATATCTGTACATTAGATATTTACTCTAAAATTAAGTACAACGGTGATATTTCACTGTCAAAACCTAGCTAGTCATATTCCGATTAGTTATACGAGGACACTTTTGATTAATTTAATACGTATTCGTATACATTAAGGTTATGTTAAACTATTCACACATTTGACAGCTACACTATTTTCAAATTTGGTTAACTTATAGAAAATCGGATAAGAATTAATTAGGTATTAAAAGAGTTTCTTGATTTTACAATTTGGTAAGAGATCTTCCAGAATGTCTTAATAATGTTATCTACAGTTATGACAGCAGACATGTATAAAGCTTTTAGTTATTTCAAAAGCTTAGAAGCGGTGAATTTGAAAACTTTATGTTGATTATGCTGAAAGATAATTTAAAGGGATAGAAAAATTTAGTTAATAAGTACCTGATGGTCAGTCTACGGATAAAAATAGATAGTGCAAAATAGAGTCCTTAATTTCTAATCAAAAAACTATTTTTGTATGAATTCAAGGTATATTAATAAAATGTATTCTTCGATTCTACGCCATTCAAATTGATTAATAGTTCCTGAGACAGATATTATTACATGCTTGATATGCTAAATTAACCTACATTAGATTACCATGGCATGTTTTTTTAGTATACAGTGCATAATAATGAAACTTTCTGATTTAAATAAGATTTTAAAGAACAACATCGTACATAACTTCAGAATTGGGCAATCGCTAACGGTAATGTCAAGACTATTAACTGTTAAGAACAAAGAATAACAACTTTCAACAACTACCGTCATCAAGAATGATATCTGTAAATCGTTGCTGCATGTGAGTTATATGTTTTGCTATTTTTTGCTTATTCCTAGAGTAAAGTACTGTTTATTACTGTTTACTTCTTCTGCAAAAACAAGTGAAAATGCTCGTTGATATTTCTAATTATTTTTACAAAAATTTGAGAGGCTTAACCACGTAATAAAATTTCAATTTAATTTTTGCCATTGTTTTATCAAAATTATAACAAAAATTTAGCGTATTAAATTCATATCAAAAATTTTGGTTTTTTAATTTCTAACCCTACTGCTCATGTTATACTAAATAACGGTACGATATCAATGTTTATGAGTAAATTATGACCAATATTACTATAATTTATTTTTATTTAATATTGAATAAAATATAATTTTGTTGTGTTTATGGCGCTTTTATTTACTATTAAATTCAGTTTTTTAAAGTACGCACGCATGCGTGCATACGAGTACGTACGCTATCACACTGGCACCTGCTCACATGTGCACTAGCTAACGCTCGATCACATGTACACGCATGCATGCATTGGAACGCACATGAACGAAGGCATACGCGCACCCATTAGTGTGTATTGGTTTCTCTTCATACTTTTTAAATAAAGTAATGTTTAGTAACTTAGCTATTCTATCCTCCTAAGTTCAGAGGTGGTATCCCACAAAGATTCAATTTTAAGATTAAAGATTTTGTAATATGTTAGTCAGAAAAAAATCAGAAAAAAATGAATATATCCTAGATTATGCATTTAAAACTCTTTGTTATGTTGACATTTGGTATTGAGGACCTTAAAGTAAAATACTAGTCTTTAAAGCCAAAAATGAGATATGTGCATTTTGCTTACGAAATTTACACAAGGTAAATAGAGATGCGTTAGTTAATCATCACTATGATTTGAATGAAAACTTTATTTTATATGATATGTTACATATAATATTGCAAACTAAAATTTGATATCCTAGGTAAGATAGCATTAATAAAATCAAACGCAAATTCGAAGTTCTCTTCAGAAACACCCCTTTAATAGCGAATACATGAAGAATTTTTTAACATGTATTTTTGTGTTTCAATCCTTTAATAGAGATTGTTTAGTTGTTGTAACTAATTATTGTTAAATAATATTAACTTTTATATTCTATAATCTATGTAATTTATTTTTAAAATTTTTAAATCTTCTAAATTTATAAGTTAACGAAATTTAGTTAAAATGTCTCTTTACAAAATTTTAATTGTTTTAAAAATTCTTTATACCCTAACCAAAACTACATTTTACACTACATGGACCAAATAATTAATTTATTTTATTTTAACTATTGAACCGAAGAAAGGAATTCGTCCTTGATAATGTTCTTATTGTATCAACAACTATACACGCGGAAGTGTTTGGCTTGATATTACTTATTAAAAGAATAATTATTAACATTATAGCCATTATTTATTTCTACTTATAGCAACTTGTAACATTTCACTTCTCAGAAAGTCTACACAGCTCAAGCGGTTAAGATTACAACTTGAAGGGGACCATTCTCTTACTTTCATTAAGTAGTGTCTAAATATAAGTCAAATCCCAATAGTATAAGCTGAGCGTTTTTCACAGGCACTATTTCCTGTTGTTTTATCGCATCTAGAACGAGTATAAAGTAAATCACATATGCGAACATTTGATGGGCCACTATCCCATAAGTTGTAAAGGGCATCCTATTTGTCCTAAAGTTTGTTGAATACAAACATCACAAGCTATACTTCACTTCGAATATTAAAAATCTCTGATTCAGTAATCCAAAATCAATCCCAAAGACACGACAGAAGGTTGTAAATATACATACAAATCTGTAAAATTTTCTCTCCATAAAGGTGATCACGTTAACACCGATAGAATTGGTCACCATTGCAGTAACATGTCTCCTTGAGTTGCTTGATATTTGCAATTGAAGTTCTATCAAATCCTTCACATTTCAAAATATATACAAATATGTGATGAAATAAGTGTCCAAAGGCACACGATAATTCCATAATGAAAAGAACACAGGCAGTGTTATACTAGGTAGTACTTTCGCCCATTATCAGTGTTACAGATCATTTGTATTGATCTCCAGAGCAACCTGTTTTGATTCCTGAACTTGTAAAATGGGGTTGTTTGATGCTAATGCTATGAAACTAATTTATTTACCAAGTTCCTTTAATATGGAACCTTTGCCTCTTATAGAAACCTGTCCCTATGCTGCTAGTACATTGCTTCGTAGGCATTGAAAATGAAATTTGCATCATTAAGAGCTTAACGAGAAAATATCATCAATATGTGTATATTTATGAACTGAAAGTCAAATTTACTCAAGGGCAAAATTCCTCTGTATTCTACTTTGGCAATGGAAAATTATCTAAGGCAATATCTTTAATTTGTCTGTATAACTTAACAGAAATGGTACCCTGTACCTAGTAAAAAACGTATGAAATGTTTTAGTTGGCGATTATCTCAAAAAGCATGCCATTTTTATACAATTTGCAGCGGCATTAACGGCTTGTAAAGATCTGCACATGAAGCCAATTGTTTGTCGCCGTGTTTCATCTAAGGCTATTCCAGATTTATTTTTTTAAAGTTCGGTCAACTTTGGAGGAAGTTAATTTGAACACTCTTATAATGCGATTGTCTCAGCATTTAAAAGCTTTTTGAACCTTAGAAACTTTAATGTGGTGTTTACAATTCTCTTTCTGCACATTATCAAAATTTATAACTGGGAATTAGTAACCATGGTAATTAAAAATAGTCACTTTCTGGGAATTGTGCCGTGGGCTAGCGATGATAAGGAGGTTTGGGCAGAATTGATCATTTTGGTTGTCTGACACAGTCTGAAATCTATCTAACTTAAGTATAATATTCAGTAGATTTGAAATTATTAAATGAAAAACTGAGTCCTAAGGTTTATTGTTTATAACAATAACAAAACACCAAACTGTTACTGAAACAAGTTTATTCCCAATTTGCAAAGTCGGTACCCTGCTAAACTAAGTTTCAACTGCAATTATAGGTCGACAAGTTTTGCAAACAATTATAAAGACGTACAGATGAAATATTCTATAAGATAATATTCTAATAAATATTAAGTACACGTTGTGCACCACATAATCTTAAGCTGAACCAATATCGGTGTAGCATGTCTTAGAGAACAGTGATTGTTTCTTAATATTTGCTGCAGCATTTTTAATATGATCTAAGAGTGACATTTGCAAAGAGATAATTGGGACACTTGCGATCTGCTAAACTCGCTGAGTAATTTTGGGGACTGCTTCAGTCAACACAACGATTAAAGAAACCAACATTTTGTAAATTTAGTGCGGTACTACTACATGGTGAGGCAGACATTATACTGAAAATACGAGTAATGAGAAGAAGTAGTGAGAATGATGTTTTATTAAGTTTTTTATTGAATTAGTTTATATCTTGGTATTATCCCCTTCAAAATACGTTTCTTGGCTATATACAAAATGCCTCCAACGGGTAGGCTTTTTAAACCTTGTGTTGTGACATTTTGGACGTTCTGTATTGATCCGTAATAACTACCTTTCAGTTGATACTCAATCTTTGGGAATAAAAAGATACAGGGAGCCAGATTTAAACTTTAACGTGAACGTGGAATCATTGGAACCTATTTCTGGGCTAAAAACTCACTGATCGACAATGATGTATGACTGAGGGTGTTGTCGTCGTGCAAGATCCAAGAAGCGCCAAATTCAGGTCACACATACAAACCCTTTTTCCTCAAATGATCAAAGGATGCGATAAAAGTATAGATTTACTCATTGATCCCGTTGTACAAATTCTTTGTGTTCAATTCAACGACATTCAAAAAAGACGACAAGCAAGGATCTAGCTGCCGATTACTTTGTGCATAAAATTCACTTCATCTGTCAACCTATCGGACACTTCCAGTCTAATGGAAAGACCATTCCCTTTATGATATGCAAACAAGTTCTTGGGCACACATTTTTTTCATATTTAATTCATGCCTACATAACTCACAATCATCATTAGCGATTCTCGTCTGTCTTATGCTAACACAGAACACACTTTTGACACATTTTCGTGGTTTTTCAACGCCGCGTCGCCGGCTGTCCAGCGCGACGTTCATCTTCAATATTTTCTGGGTCCCCTTTGGATAACTGATGCCAGCTGAAGATGTACGCTGAAGACAACGAAGCACCTCCATATGCGTTCTTGAACATTTAAACCGTTTCTGATGCTGTTTTGTAAACTTTAACGCAAATCTTGATTACATACTGCTTTTTGATACTTGCCTGCATTCTACTTGACCCGACATTACGACACTACATTAAACAATTAGCGATACTGACACTATCACTGCTCTGAGCGGGGTAAACCAATACTGGTTGTGCACCTACCCCACCCACTATCACGACTCCAATGTTTGTATCTATGCAGCGTTGCCACATTGAGTGAATCCGTTTCATTCTCATTAATTCTGAAACGTACCTCATGTATCATTTACCTCTTCATACACGTTACCTAAAATTTGTGTCAAATGATTTACCGAAACTTATAAACAACTTTCTCCAATGAAGTACCATTTATCAAGTTCCACATCAGTCATGTTCTTTTTAAAATAAATCGTTACACTTAGAAATATACTCAGTGACATAGAAATTGCAACATCAGGAAGAAGTAGGAATTCCTTAATCACAGTCGGTAGATCTGTTGGGCTGAAATTCAATAAAAATTGATTAACTTTTGAAATCAAGTAGTAATGTGATTACGTCACATTTGGCAGTTGTTATAATTTTTTGTTAACTTTTTCGGTCTGTGGTTTTCGTACGATTTGTTGTTCTTTTTCATTGTTAATTAACATTATTTGGGCTTCTGTTGTTTTATTAACGTGTTTTGTTTGTTTAATCATGACTAGAGTACAACAACGAGGATATTACCGTCATTAAGAGAATTTCACAGAGGTCGAATTATTGGTTTGTGCGAAGCTGGTTTTCCATTTGGGGAATCGCTAACCGTGTAAATCTAAATCGGTCTAATGTAATGCAAGTGTGTCGCACATGGTTTGAAGATGGCCAGAAATATCGTAAAAGAGGAACAGGGTCTTCAAGAAGAACGAACGATCGTCAAGATCGTTGCTTAAGACAATTTGCATTTAGAGAATGATTTTCCTTTACTCAGGCAGTTGGTGACCAATGGGTTGGTGAATCAGGTTGCTTTGTAACCCTTAGAACAGTTTATCGCTGAATCCTAAGTTTTAGGTTAAGATCATATCGTCCGCAACTTGTGCTTCCTTTGACTGCAGAACGTTGTCAGCAATGGTTACAATGGTGCAATGGACGATCTCATTGGAATCTTGAAGGCGTCGTGTTGTCTTTAGTGACGAATTTGTTTTGTTTAGGAATTCATGACGGTTGTATGAGAGTCAGGAAGTACGGGGTGAACGATGGAACCATCGATTTACAGTTGAGAGGCACGTACACTGCACTGTGGATGTTATGGTTTGGGGTGCGATTATTTATGGCAGCAGGTCTTCCTTGGTGTTCATTCTAGGCAATATGACATCACAACGGTATATTGAGGAGGTGGTTGGAACACATCCTCTGCCATACCTACAAAAACTCGAAGCGACTTTATGACGTGTTTCCAATTTTTTTCACGGTACCCTATTGGAAAGATATCCAGATTATTGTTAAGACTTTAGATCCAGTTATCTCTGTAAAGATGCAGAATCAGATATATACAGATTGGTTTACTTTTCCGGTTTTGAACCTCTAAGTGCATGTTTTAAAACCTTTCCCTTTACGCTCGAAACATTATCTACTTGAATCGATGGACAATTTAATTAACGGCCTCATAAATATACTCCACAAAATGGATACTGATATTTAAATGGAATCATGTTCGTTAATTACCATGTTAAATGCTTTAGAATTAACAAGAACCACAATCAAAGAGATATGGCCTGATTCAGTGCAAAAGAAAGATCACTTTTCACATAACCATGCTCATACATTCACAGATGCTGCCAAGACAAAAATTAACGAATTCTATCTACAGTTATTATTGACTCTTCCACTTCATCTGAACTGGCACAATCGAATTTCCGCACTGAAAGAAATTTGTTGTTTAAATCTACCAAAAGCACCAGTTGAAATTGCGTTAACCAACGAATATGGTATTTTTAACCAATATTGTATTGTTAACTTTACAACTACAAATTTCCAAAATGAATGGTTAAATTTACCGGTAAAATTGTATCGTAATCAAGATATTATGGTACTTCCCAAAGAAACTGTAAGCCTACCCAGGTAAATAGATAGTTAGCCAAACTTAATTGAACCATTACTATAATGTTAAAGTATAGTATTCCATAAAAATTGTAAAATTACCTAGATAGTTAGTTAGCTAAATTTGATTGTACATTAACAATATGAACACAGTTATCGCACCGATATTTTTGGTTGTCTAGGTGACAATTCTAGTAGAATAATAATTATTGGATCATCATCTGACTCAAATTCGTTAATTGCAAACGATATTTATTAAAACAGACCATAGAAAAGTAACACATTTATTGAATTCCAATATAAATTAACAAAAATATTTACAGTCGACAAAATACGTGCTGTCAATAATCCCTTCCCTAAGGTTTAGAAATACTTCGGTCCCTGCATTTAATAAACTGTACAGGTGAATTGTTTGTGTTTGATGGATGAGGGAAGAATCGCATAACGTAAATGGGAAATTGCAGCATCTTATTTATCTAAAATACATTTTCATATACCTATTAGTTAAAATAAGTTTCCTTATATTATCAAATTACCTTTATTTCGTTATTTGTTTACGTCTAATGGCAGACCAATATTTTGTTTATCTTTTATTTTTGAATTAAATTAAAATGGAAGGAATTCTTCTTAGGGCGCTTCCCACTTATGTAACAGCCTGTAATTTTTATTAGGTTACTGAATGCCAAAATCGATATCAACCTACAAACACATTTCTAATGAGCAGCATGAATATTCATTTATAATAAGGACTTGCCAAGGTGAAGCTTTCTGAATGGATTAATAAAAGCCACTCTTTAAAAATTAACGGAATATTTGGTTTATTGTTTATTGCGAGTATCACTTTGCGACGCAAATTGAATATTTTTATTTAGTAACCTTTTACGTCACTCCACAGCAAGGAATTCACCTTTAACCAAGCTTTGCGGTTTTGGCATTCTGCAACATTAATCGTATTTATTAAAATATTATCATTATTATCCTGCTGTTACCCTCTGAACTATCTATTTCTTGTGAAGGTTGTTGATTTTGAGGTGATCTGTTACTGTTTGTTTTAGATAAGCCTAATATTTTGAACATTTTGTGCTGTTACAGCACTTATCGTATAGTCGCATAGCCCGGGTTCGGTATTTATTTTAGATTAGATCTAACATTTCCAATTTATTTGAAATATCTACGTTCAAATATTTTGTTTGGATTTTTGGCGTCTACAATGTATTGTTGGAATTCTTGTTAGGGTACACAGGGATTATTGTAACAATAGGGTTGTCAGGTAGAAATGTGTAAGGTAATGTTTTGAGATGCACCTTTGTGTTATCTTACATCTAACACGATACCAGTCACGTTCGATTATTTTTCCAATAACAGTGGTAAAAATTGTATTGTAACAGTTTAGTTCTGTATCAAAATTGGAAGAATGGTGAGTTGATGCGTCATGTTTATTGTTGACGTCACGGTATCTACAAATAAGTATTATATCGACGTCAATAATGTATGCTATTTCTTTATAATTCTACAAAAGGAGGCGAGACGTTATGGACAGAATGAAAGCGGAATATTCCGTTACCAGATTTAGTAACCGATGACCATTACCTTTATTCTGTTCATTGTTAAATATTGCAACAATAAACTCTCGAATATTATATGAGTGGAATGCAGACATAGTGATTGAGAAAATAATGTATTGTAATATAGCTTTATTTTTGTAAAGACCCTCGATGCGGCTACAAATATGTGATAGATTTTGAATTGAAAACAAAATATAACTAATTTGTTCTTATGTTGCTTGAATTAAATGCCCCACGTTGGGATGGCCAAATATGTGGTATAGCCTAATTCAGGCAGCTATTTAATTCCACTATTTTAAAATAGATCTGCATTTGATTTTATTCAATTAAAATCCCCGTGCTGTTGGGACGAATATGTAATAAACTTAATTTTATATTGCGTTGTGTGTTTGCTTGCCTAACTACACGAGCTTCTGTTTACCTTACCTTGGACAAATTGCCTAGCTGTTCTTGATATGCTGCAACTCACCCGAAACTTTGCTCTAGGATCAATCACGTTAGCTCATGTCAAAGCTCCACATTAAAAATTAAAATACTAATTCAATACACACA
>JAHWXV010138812.1:0-20542 GCA_024586415.1 Phrixothrix hirtus
GTCAGAAGATGGGCTGAATGCATTGGCAGTCCTATCAATAGAAAAGAAGTTCGTCCAGTCTATCCCGGATTTTGACAACAAAGTCATTGACGTCTTTTCCCGCTTGAAAAATAGTAGAATGGATTTTATGTACAAAAAATAGGTAAGATTTTACTTGTGCCCACCCTCTTTCAGAACTCACGAGCCGCCACTGATATTAACATCATAATGCTACGTGACAAAAATATTTTTTAATAAGTACTGGGTAAAACATTAAAGAAGAATTATGCTACGACTTAGAAATATTTAAAAAAATTATTTTGTTACTGTACCAGGGTCAATATTTATAAAAAAGGAAATTTAAGATATCGATCTAGTAAAGGAAGTTTACAGCAAACCTTAAATTTGTTGCTTCTCAAATTTAAAGCATAAAATTGATAGTTAACTAGTGTTGTAGTTATATTGTATACGTATTCTTCATAGCTCAACCTTCAACTTTGTGTCATGTAGATTAACTGTCCTCTCCTTTTACATCAAGACGGGTTTTTTTTGTAGCATTTATTACTCGTAAGAAAGTGCCAACATATTTAGTAATATTTATTTTTTAATGATGCAGTAATGAATATAATTACAATCAGTATATAAGGTCAACTTTAACACCTTTTTTCTAAATGTAAGCCCCAAATTATGTGCGACAGTATAGATAACTTTTAGGCTATTTCATTGAAACTAATATTTAACTCACATCCTAATCCTTTATTGAACTTTCAGTCTCTGAAATTTTGGTATCATTTATTATTTTGTTTTGTGGACTTTGAGTATCTCAATTGACCTATTTATCTACCGGGTACAAAATATCTCGTTGCCCAAATAAAAGCTGAGCCAAATTCTACTCTAGATAAGTCTACTCCACCGTTCTAGATTATCTAAGTATGGTTTCGAATTTCAAACATGTTCACACGACTACCAAAGGTGGGGCATCCCCACTGTTAGACTGTAACATTTCCCGTGGAAACATTTAAAGTGTAAAAGTGACGTGTAAATCGATTTGCAACATATTGCGCATACATTTGTGTTTACGTGAAATTCCGGAAAATTGTAAAGGTAATACATTATAAAAGATAATAAAAATACAACCGTGAGTGAATTACTTTCAATTCAAGTTCATTGTTAATTAACCAGAGTAAACATAAATTGTAAATAATTAGAATATAAGGATGACGAAATATGGTGCAATAATCATCCTGATTTAAAAGATTGAGAAACCGCTCAAAACTAATTAATAATTAATAGAGATTACTTCTTAAAATATACTACATATTAAAACAATCCTAAAACCACTATTAATTAACAGAAAAACATTAATTGAAGTTACACAATATTACATTATAAATAAATTGATAATCTAAACACATAGGGCCGTACGTTATCAGTCAATGGAGGACTGAATACACCATTATCAATTGCGTTCGCAGAACAAAGTATGATTTCTGGTAATTATGTATAAAAGCGCATCACTTGCAAGCCGAGAGAGAGAGAGAGACAGAGAGAGAGTTCTTGTAGGTCTCTACTCGAATTCACACCGACCGATTCTCTATCCGAGAATATATTACATTTAGCTTTACATTCAAGGTCTAGCTATATTCTGTAAAAGTAAAGTACGACGCTTTGCTAATTGCAAAAGTACGCAAACCGTTCCTGCAGAATTGTTTAAATTCTAATATTAAAACCGTCGTCGTAGAATTAAGTGACGAAGCTAGTTCTGTTATCCGAAGGGATAAAACCCCTTGTACCAACCGACTTCCTGCAATTGTCTATTCAAGAATGGATGCGTTGCTCTGTAGCGGTCCCGTCTTGGCTATAAAGAAACATGCAACGCTTGAGTTTCGGGTTGGTTCTGTAGCGGAATCTCAGACGTTACCGTAACCTGTGCTTGCGTCGTCGTCAAGCGTCTTTGCTAAGTTTGACGAGGATTACTTAGGATATCTTCATTCAGCGAGTGGCATTGGTCGTTTGTGGAGAAAGGTATCATTACTTGGATCTCCATATTCCTTATGCGAATGAACTCGACCGCATGTGATGCGGTCCCCTCGCACCTTAACGAAGACTAAACTGTGTTAACATAAAGTGACAGGAAAGCAGAACGATCGCCGGAGGGTAAGCGTATTCTGTAAATAACCTAAGCCACACCGCGCGTCTGTCAAGCTAATATCAGTTTAGAGAACTCCTTTCCGCTTTGAACGTTTAATTTTGATTATTATTTGTAAATATGTAGAAAGTGTTCTTTTGAGTTATTATTTTATTGAATACAAATAAATTCTGTTTCAAAGGATTTATCCATCTTATTATTTCCGCCGAAGTTACTTGCATTAATTTAACGTAAATTAAGGTTGCGGTATGACTGATAAAGTTTAATCGCGTCGTGTCGTGTTGATTTAAGTGGTGGAGTGTAAATATTGTTTCGCTACTCGTACTAATCGAGTACCATCGGGTGAAACAATCTATCACCGATAGCAAATATTATAACGGTTCGTCGACTTTCCTGAAAGCTTTAGACTATACCGAAAGTGATCGAGATTAGGTTATTTGAACATCATTATCATCCTTGTCCATAACTAACGCCACTGGGACATCACACGTTGAATCCAACAATACAAAAATTCGACATGAGTTTAAAAAAATGTTTTTCCAATTAAGTTTTTAATTACAAGTTTGGTTAGTTGGAATGTCATAGAAATAATGTACAATCGTCATTTTCAAAAATATTGATACAATCGGTGCGTAAAATCGCCATAAACATAGTGCGTGAGACAATCCCGGCTCTCCGCAAGATATAGTTGTTCGCTTTCAAAACAGCATATTTCTTTTTAATTCATATATTACAATTCAAAATTATTTACAACAATTGCACTATTCTTTAGCTTGAAGAAAATCCATATCTGCGTAAGAGAATAATATAGCTAACCGTTTGACAATTAATTCTATAATGTCTCAAAAGAAAATCACGATTGCTCAATTATGCACTGAGTTTTAGAAAAAAATCTTAAAATATCTAGAACCTTTACTTGTCATATTCGAACAAAGATACCTCTGATTTTAGGAATGACGCTTTTTATTACAGAAAAGACTTCGAAAAGTAACCTCAACGTGTATATGCTATTACAAAAATAATAGTCTAAGAGCTGACCGCATTTTTTGTCGCCACTCGGTACATGGTTTGTTTTTAGCAACTAAGGTTTGGATACTATTTATTACCTTTAGTAAAAAATATTTCTGCCGCACTAGCCCGCAAGACGTTTGCAGGGGCGGCCGGCCAAACATGTAAAAGTTCGACGGCAAAAACTTGATAAGGTACAAGGCTGAAATTTCATTTACACATTATCAAAGTCTTTTTAAAAATATATTTCTAATAGTAGAAATTTTAATGAAAGACAAAATACCGGCAGAACGATGAAAAGCTGCTGAGAAATCAAGAAAATCAACGTCACACTGTACAAAGCTGAAATCTTGTTTGTACATTCTTTAAACCTGGAATGGCAGAAAAAATGTTGGTCAATAAGACCCTGACAAAAGCGAATGAAAACCGTCACATGTAGATGCGCGCAGTAAGCGACCGACGATATAACTTTAATATTGCTCTGATCATTTATTATGAACGTGATTTGGTACTTTTCTGAAATTTTGCATGCTAGTTTAACAAATTATATGTAAAATGGCAGATATAGAAGTAGAAGATAAGATATCAGCAGGCGTTCCCTAAAATCGAGTATATTCTAATTTAATCTCTTCTCTGTGGCTCTTCTTGTGCATCCAAGTCGCTGTCGTATTTATGACTTTCGCTATTGCCTTCAACTAGAAAAAGATATGAAGAATATTATTTTAGGTATTTAAAATTCAGCTGTGTCGAATAGATATATAATAACTTAATATTATACCATCAGATTCTTCAGTATCCACTACAATATCTTTTAAAGATGACGATAACTGCGGTCCTTCAAACCACTTGCAGGCATATTTGGATTCACTTATGACCCGTCCATAATCTGTCGATTGTAGTTCAGTTGGAATTTTAGCAATCACATTTCTCCAAACATTTGTCATAAAATATGATCTTAAGAACCGTGGATATAATTCTGTTTGACACGGAGGCAATTAACTTCTTGTGCTGATTTTACACCATATAATAGGCAAACAATTTTATCGATCTTTGGAAATAGTTCATCTATGTCAAAAGGATATCTTCTAAACAGACAAACGCTTGCTGAATTTCTTCAGATTTCATTAATAAAGTTAATAGACGCGTTTCTCCCACTTTTTTTTATAAAACTCAGAGTTTTGATCACAGCTTGTAAAAGCATGGAATCTTGTGAGTCCTTTACAAAATGAATCTTCAACAGTTTCGTACAATGTACTGACATTAATATATTTTTGATGTATTGTATTGTACAATGTACACTGCGCACTATTAGGGGACATCCGCCGACGTCTTAACTTCCACTTTTACGTCTGCCATTTTACATATAATTTGCTAAATAGAATAAACTAGAATGCAAAATTTCAGAAATGTAGCAAATAACGTTCAAAGATAAATGATCAGAACAACAACATGCGCTTACAGCGCGCATCTGCATGTAACGCTTTTTATTCACTTCTGCCAGGGTCTTATCCACCAAAATAATTTTTTTGCCATTCCAGATATCTTCTTGTACAGGTTTAAATAATGTACAAACGAAATTTCAGCTTTGCACCTTGTTGCGTTGATTTTCCAAACCTCTTAGCAGTTCTACATCGTTCTGCTGGCGCTTTGTCTTCCATTAAAATTTCTGTCATTCGAAATATATTTTTGAAAAGACTTAGACAAAATCTAAATGAAATTTCCGCCTTGCACCTTATCACGTTTTTGGCTTCAAAATTTTACATGCTTGGCCAGCCGCTTCCGCAAACGTTTCTGGACTGGCGCTGCAGAAATATTTTTCTATTAAAGACAATAGTAGTCGAACTTTTCGGCTAGAAACAAATCAAGTACCGAGTGCCGACGAAAAATGCGGCCAGCTCTTGGTCTATAATAATATAAAAATATAAATATAGGCTATTTAACTCGTGTTAGTTAAATAGTAGATATACTGACTTGCATAAAAATCACAACACATGGAAGCTGTTTATTAATTTTAACAAAAGTATCAGAAAATACATATTTTGATTGAAACAAAGGAACAATTAAGGTTTGAATAAAATTTATTTGTCCGTTATGGTTGTTTTTTTGAAATTCGTTTGTTTGCACGTAGTAACAATAAATTGTATGACATTAAACAATCGATATGTAATAACTGTCAGTTTTCCGAACTGTTTAATCACTATTGCCTTATGAACATTTAAGAATACCAGAATTCTTGAGCGTTACAATTATCCACAATTGAATGGTTTTGAACGTGGTCGTGTTATTAGAACGAGGAGGAAAGCCGGACCTTCGCTTAGAGATATTGCTGGCCGTGTAAACTGTGATGTTGCAACGGTGGTGAGATATTGCCCCAAATGGTCCAAAGAAGTGGTTCAATAGCGTTGCCCTGGATTTTGACGTCCCACGCCCCAAGCCACACATCATGAAGAACATCGTTTAAGACTTTTAGCCACAAGACGGAGATTCTCCACAACTCGGTCGATTGCAATAGCCTGGATGGGATGTGTAGGATGCAGAATGTTAACGTCATTTGTTTATCGTCGGGTAAAATCTTATGGACTACTTTCTTACTGCCCATTTATGTTCATTCTCTGATTCCACATCACCGTGTCCGCAAACTAGAATGGAGCAACAAAGAGCAAATTGGGCACAAGAATAGCATCAAATTACGTTTAGTGACGAACATGAATTTTGTTTGTGAGCCCACGACGGCTGTAAGAGGGTTAGTTGGATACGTGGGAGAATGAAAAAGTTCAAAATTTGTTGACTAACGCAATATATCCCTCACACTAGGAGTGATGATATGAGTTGCAATATGTTGTAGTAACAGACCACATTTGATCTTCATTGACGGCAACTTAAACGCAACCAGTTACATTACCAATATACTGGAGCCTGTTGCACTTCTATATCTTCGGGGGTTGGAAAACCCCATTTCCAACAGTATAATGGGCACCCACTTATGGTACGGGCTACAGCATGATTTTTGGAAGAAGCTAACATTGTTGTCCTTCAATGGCCTGCTCGGTCGCCCGATTTGTCACCAATTGGGCATGTCTGTTCTGTAAACGGTAGGTGACTGGATAATTTAACATGCTCTCCAGACGATTTGCACTATCTTCGGCTGTGGATTTAGGAAACTTGGAATGAATTACCACAGACTCATATTGCTCCCCTGATTGACAGTATACCACCTTGTCTAAATGAGTACATAGAAAACCGTTGCCGAGCAATTCATTATGGAAAAAACTTTTTATTTCTGTTCTTTGGTTTTCACATTTTAATTATTTGTGGTGATAAATTACATTATAAAATTTTTAATAAAGTCGCTCAAATAGTTCTTGGTGTTGCGATTTCTATGGAAATTAGTATATTATACGATTATACGAATATTTTTATAAATAAGGTCTGTATATTATTTCTATGACATTCTGACTAAACCTACAATTAAAACTTGAACGGAAAACAATGTATGCTTGGATCTAGATATTTGTACAGTTCGAGCCACTGGGCGTCGTTGAATTTTATTCACCTATTTTAGGTTGCGCATGTAATAAATTAAGTTTTTATCGCCTGCGCTATTTATTGCATAGGTTTTTATGATTCTAAAGTCTATAAATAGACAACGGTATTATTAAATACGTTTGTATTTGTTATGCATTAGACAGGATATTATTTTTAGAGCGTAAACCATAACGTTTAAGCATTATTTAGAAATAATTTTTGAAATTCATCTACTTTTAAAAATCGAAGTGCTTGATGTTCAAGGATAAAATTGCAGTGTCAAATCTATTAATGTATGAAAAATATTGAATATTTTATAAATATTATACTTTCAACTAACGTATTTACCCATAAAAACTATTATACCTTTTGCCCAATTTATTACTTAAGTTGTAATATCAATACCAGTATTATGCAATACTACCGATTTCATTTTAGAGTTCTGGTGAATTTATACAGCACTAGATATCATTACTTCAATTATGCTTGATCGTTTTGTCCCACCAATATAAAATAGTTCATAATTCAGAAGACTTACTTGTTGATATGTTATTATTAATAAAGCACGTTTTGAAGTAATAGGGGTTGTATCGAAGTAGGTCACACCACTACCATTTGAGATGCACGTTATGATATTACAAAGAGATGGAAATAAAGTATTGTAATACTACTCTACGTAGCAATCCAAAACAACTACTGCTGAAAAATGCATCAGAAAACATTCCAACGTGAAGAAGTGTAACAGACAAATTCTATAATAATGCATCTTGACAGAAAAGGCCACAATATACATAAATTTAAAAGGCTGCAACGTTACTTGAAATAATATGTACGACATGAAGTTTTGTACGGCGGGTAATGTAAATAAGTTTAGAATTTAAAACGTGCTTTTATTTCAGTCTCACTACTAAGCAAAGTTATTCAAATATTTCTATGCCTAGTCTTATTTCTGGAGTTTTATGAGCATAGGTAATATTTTGATTATTTATATTACAGGAATTTTCAAGGTATATTACTCAGGCAATTATAAGAAAATTGTAGAGTAACTACCCAACTTTTAGATGACATAATGTTTTATAAAAATTTACATAGGAAGTAATACAGTCTAGCTATGTTTGTGTGAAAATTTGCTAAATTTGTAAAACATTACTTCAGTATTATTTAAATCATAATTTAAATCCAATTAATTACTGCTAAACCATTTAATGGATAAAACAGAATATAATTTAAACTACATTACAAAATAATTTGCGCTTAACACAATTACACAGTAAATTCGTATAAGTAATTCTATATATTGCAAAATTTTTCTCATCATTATTTACATATAAAACACTGATATAAAGGACGGTGGATTACATAAAAAATTTAATTTTCAATGTGCATTATAAAGAACGTTTCTTGAGTGGTGTTAAAACCTATTTAATGGACACAGTGTTTTAAACACGGGTGAAAATTAAATTTATAATCTATATAAATTGAAATTTCTAAAAATGAACGAAAATCCACTCATTTAAAAATGGAATTATTGGGTTGTAGGTAATTCTTTAGTAAACTGTCCAACTAAGTTTGTAAGTTTTTTGTAGCTATGTAATACAATATAATACAATGTAATACAAATAATTTGCTATTATAATTATTACACTTTGTAAATAAAATCCTACGTGACTTGTGTCTTTATGTAATTTAACTAATGGGTCATTAAACATGTGTGATAAATCTCTGAATTACAGAAACCTGCTGATAAGAAACATTAAGAAACCTAAAAATTCAAGTATAAGCTCTGTATGCGAAATTAATTGGTATTCCTAAAATTGTTACAGAAATAATTTACATGTGCTTTGATAGATTACACTATCCTAAATAAAAGAATGGATAAACAGAATTTTCTAGTGCCGCTTAAATAAAGAATAAATGAAGCGGAATTTAAGCTACGGACATCTACGCTGCAGTTACAAATGTACAATTGTGCTTATTTTGTCTATCTAAAGAGTGTTCTAATTTGAGGTTAGTTATAAATTTTTAGCAGACACAAATTATTTGAGAAGTAACAAATTTTTTATTCCAAATGGTAGTGCAGAAGTTCAGGTTTACTAATAGAAAACAAAATATTGTAAGTGATTTACTGCTACTTTACGGCAAGCGTCTGTCCTTTTACAAAAATTTATATGGCATTCTAGCATAATGGTAGGTCAGTTTCGTGATTAGGGTTAATAATATTCTCCTTTAGGTCATCAATTATTTGTGGATCATTTGCATAATCTTTTGCATTGAAATAGTCCCATCGCAAACGTCTAGAGATCAGATCGCGAGATATAGGTGGTCAATCCACATTACATCTACCAAAAATTATTCCCCACCAAAACGCTGGTGAAGAAGATCAATTGTTTCGTTGGCTGCATGTGATATAGCCTGGTCTTGTAGAAACCACATATTGGCAACATCCATTATAGCCAATTCATTCCATAAAGAATTAATAATCATGGTTCTATAACGAACACCAGTCACAGTATCAGCATTGTCAGCATAATTTTCAAAAAATTATGACTCTACCTGCCCAAACTGTAACATTTTGTGGATGTGTTTGTCTTTCCAGTAATTCTCATGGGACTTCTTCATGCCAGATTTGACAATTCCGTTTGTTTAAAAAATCACGCAGTTCAAAATGATGACTTTGTCTAAAAGATTCCCATTTTCAAGCATTTTCTGTGTGGCTCAATTAGCGAATGGAAGACTTAATCCTAAGTATGTTGGCTTTATATGTTGAGTTACCTGTATTTTGTAAACCGTTAATGAAGGTCTTTGTGCAGGATTCTGAATAACGTGCTTTTGAAATATGTAACTACTAAGAACGATAACGAATTGAAATCTTTGGAATTTCATAAACACTAACACAACAGCAATATTTTTTCCTGAAGGTCCACTACTATGGTATGTTCTTTTGTCATCTTTTACCGAATCAGTTTGCATAAATTTTTCAACAATTTTTCAAATGTCCACATTTTGTGGACAATTTTTTCTTTAATATCGTGTATAAAGTGTTCTGCATAAATTTCACCAAACTTAAAATAATTTTTAACAATAAACATACGTTGCTCGGTCGTATGCTGATGATTTTTAATAACCGTTATATTTCTACTTGTTATCTGTCAAATAATATATAGTATTCTAGTACAAAACATATAAAAGGCAGAAAATTTAAAAACTAATCAAATTGGAACCCCTATTATAACGGCATATCGCTGGAAATCGAGACGTTTCAAAGGGAATCGTTTCACAGGCAAAATAAACCAGCACGATTACTAATCGGCAGTGAATTGTCAATTCATACATATGCTGTTGCATTATATATTAATTCTCTTAGATTTTGACCAGTAAAACACTCCAAATATCACTCAAAACAAATTACTTTTGCATTTAAAATGGCACGTTTTTGAATTAAATCTTTTAATTCGGACATACCTATTCTACTCGTAACTAATGTTTGAATAGTAAAGCGCATAAAATGAACGTTTAAAGAAATTGCTTTATTTGTTTATTTACTTAAGCAAGTTAGGTCTGTGTGTAAGGGTGGCGATGTTTGATGTTGTAAACGAAACTGATATGGCTTTTTCCAAAACTGGTGATAGAAAGCGTGACCACAAATGGCTAATAACAGTGTGTGCTTTAATCTTTTACCCAACATCGTTCCAAACATAGTTCAATATCTAAGCTTCTTTAGCAATGCAAAATGATTTTGCGTGACCTCTACTACTTGTAACTGAAATCCAAATCTTAGCTTCGAAGGATCAACAAATGTTTGTATCGATTTAGGCTCTTGGCCTTGGATTAGCTTTGCCGTAAGATGTTTTAAAATGAATTAAGTTGCTCCAGCTTGTTATTACTGTACACTATCTCCTTTCGGAGATATATTCATTAACATTTACATGTATCTGTTATATATCTCTTATTGTCTGCATCAACTTGTATTTAATAAAAAACTAACTAAAGCTGTAACTACCTAGTTAAATATTATGTAACAAATTATTTGAACGGCACCTTCGAAAAATCGAGAATGCACCGACTTATTCAAGAATTCGCTTGAGAATTATGATTTAACAACTTCTTTTATCTTTCACTGCTTCTAAAGTTATTTGTCAAAGCTAACACTTTTACTTCAACAATAACTTTCCCTGTAGGTCCAGAATTTTATATTAGACGTGATTTCATGCACCAGTTTTGATATTTTAATGTTCTTGTTCCTAGGATTTAGTTTTGAATAATAGTGTGTATAAACTACAAATGACGGCCTTTCAAGATCACTTAATTTTATTGTGAATGTATATGAACTAGAGTTGCCTATATACAATTTTGCTCTACAGCGCTTTTACTTCAAGTGTCAAGTCAACCAGAAGGTTATACGAAATTTAATAAAATTATCAATTTTCATAAGATTGAAGTATCGACGCTTTTGCGCCGTGGATAACTATATGCGTTGACATCTAACTTCTCTAATAACAAAATACTTCTACTAACATTTTGTATCACAAGTTACCTAGTAGCCTTAACGTTTCTATGATGGTCGGGTAAATAGAATATTAAACATCGATTCTAATATAGCGTTATCGCTGAAGGTAAATTTAAATGTTCGTAAGTCCAGGGAAATTATTTTGAAAACATCAAGAACATAACAGTATGCAGAAATATTTTAGAATAAAATCTATCCCTGATCTAGGGAGTCTGTTTGAGAAACAGTTTCCACTCTTAACGCAGTAGTACTGAAAATACATATTATAAGTGTGCGCGTAATTTTACGTTTGATTTAGACACTTGTGAATAAAGTACAGGGTGGGGCAATACTTTTTTTATGACTTCAGGTTAGGCCACAAAAGTGAAAATAAGATAAAGTGAAAAATTTATTAATACCAAGTTATTCTACGAACCCTAAATTTTGAAATTAAGAGGTTTTGAACAAAATTTCGGGTAAATGACAACCCCCATTTTCAATAGAATTATGAAGTCTAAATCGGTGCTGTTCCGTCATTCGCTATAAGACATCGATCCCTATGAGCTGGATTTCTTAGCAAATGGCCGCTTTCAATGCCATCACAGTATGGGGTCTACGTTTGGAGATTTCAGTCTTCAGATAACTGCATAAGAAGAAGCCACAAGGGGTTCAATCTGGCGATCGATGTGGCCATTGGACGTCACCCCTCATGGTAATGAGCTTCTCTGGAAAAATCTGCGCCAAAACCTCCATAGATCGCCAGGCCGTGTGAACTGTTGCTCTGTCTTATTGGAACCAAATGTTGGCGAGATGTAGATCATTTAGATTTGGTGCTAAAAATTTCTGAAACATGTCAATGTACCCAACACGACTGTTACCGTTATTTCTCCCTTTTCAAAAAAATAAGCACCAATGATTCTATGACTGCTTATGGCACACCATTTAGTTACCTTAGGACTGTGTCGTGGTCTTCCGTCGTCCTTTGACGATTTACAGTGTCCCAAAGGTTTATGTGAGCCCAGACGTTAAACAAGGCAATATTAGCGAGTATAATGTCACTAAGGAGCTGCCGACAAATATTTTCACGGTTTTAGATGCCTCTTGGTAACAGCTTCTTCACGACCACCATCTTTTATGAGTGAAAGCGAAGATTTTCGTGCAAAATATAATGTACTGAGCAACTTGACATGCCCAGTGCAACAGCGTGCTCGTAGAGTGACTTTCGAGGAAATTGCATGATGGCACGCCTTACTCTCGCAACATTTTCAGGGTTGCGAGTGCTGCGTGTCGACCACAGTCCCGTCCCTGACCTTAAGTTGCGGAACTTGTCGCTCTAAAATTTCAAACCCACTTCAAGATTATTGCTTTTAAAGGAACGAAAGCCATGGGGCCAAATTACTGTTTGTTTGAATTGCACTTTGCGCGTTAACCACTGAATTCCCGTTGGGTAGGAAAGCTTCGATAACAAACGTATGTTTTCCACTCCGCCAAGGCACCTTCTCTGCTGACTTTAAGTTCCTGAAATTCGTACACTTCCTTCCCCACTCTTTGCGAATCACCTCACTCTATGCTAGTCCTCCCTGAAATCATAAACAAAGCATTTTCCCACACTGTATATAAAATAATTTACAGTCAATTTTATAGCATTATTAAGATAATTAATTTTATGCGTCATACAACCTGTTATACTAATTAAAGCTAGAACTTCATCAAATATTTTGAAGTATACTTCGATTTGATTTACAGTCAAAACGAAAATTCCTAATTTTGGCGGTATACACATAATTAAAATACGTTGTAGGAAAACACTATATGCAAATAGAAATTCTGATGCCAGAACTGTACATTTGCAGTATCCCTATTCAGTTTCAACAATCCAACAGCCTTTCGAGGTTAAGCTCCTTAGATATTTGGACTACATTAATAGTGATGAATATTAAAACAGCTTCTTCACAGTTTATTGATAGAGTGGAGCGCGGGGCAACAACTCTTGCTGTTATTTAGAACTGGAGTAAGTATAAATGATTGTAAAATAATTAATAATAATAATAATATCAATAATAATAATAATAATAATAATAATAATAATAGTAATAATAATAATAATAATAGCAATAATAATAATAATAATTATAATAATAATAATAATAAAAGTCAAGGGAAAAGAGAAACATATACTAGACACCTATTTTTTTGCCCAGGGGCATATGAAGCGAATATAGACTCATAGGGTCCATTGGCCTCTCTACGCCCAAGGCGAAGAGCCACATCATTCACGAGGCGACACTGTTGAACGCCTCAACAAAACACAGCGGCTCTATGGGAGTAAACCCAGATCAAAAATCTGTAATCTCAAAGTATGAACACCGTTACGATGGGATGAATGCTATACGTGAGTTAGTCCCTAATAGAGAACCTGGCTGCAGGGATATAACTCCGTATCCCCTGCGTTAAAGGGGAAATTTATATGTGATGTCTAAACTTAGTGTTGCCTAGGATGGTTCTTCGAGCATCCGACCTAAAATAGCTCCCTCAGTAGATTCCGGTCATGGGTCTGTTGCTGTAGTGCTACAGGCCGAAACTATGGAGAGTGATGAAGCGAGAAGCGTCGCTCCATGGAAAGCGACTGCAAGGATAGAACGGTCATTTAACTGGCAAGAGACGGGACAAGTCCCTCGGTTTCTGGTAGTGAAACGAGTGGATGGGAGAAGCTTTACGAAAGTTAGCCCGTTCCTAATTGCAAAACATTTGCAGGGAATAGCTGGCAATTTAAAGGACATTAAGAAAATAAAAGACGGCATACTTTTGGAAACTACACAGGCTAAGAAGTTGTTAACTACTATAATTTTTAGCACCTTTAGGGTAAGTTTCAAGCCACACAGAACATTAAACTTTTCTAAGGGTGTAATTATCTGTTCAGATTTTCTCAATTGCCTTATTGATGGAATCTTACAGGAACTCGCATCTGAAAATGTCGTTGAAGTAAAAAGGATGTATAGAATGAAGGACGTAAAATTTACTGAAACATCAAATATTATACTCACTTCCAATAAACCCAAACTTCCTCAGAAAATCAAAGCTGTCTTCCACTTGCTTGGCGAACGTCCTTATGTACCAAATCCTCTGCAATGCCTTAACTGTGAAAAATTTAGGCATTTAAAGGTATACTGCCCAAACGCGGGAATATGCTTCTGTGGAGGCACCCCTTATCATGGTGTACCGTGGCCGCTAGAAAAAAGTGCGTAAATTGCGGAAGTGATCACCCCTCTAGGTATAGGAACTGCACTAAGTATCAAGAGAAAGCGGCAATACAAAAAATGAGATCACTAGAAAACCTTTCTTTCTTATGCTGATGCAAAATCTCCTGTACTTCATACGCAATAGTGACAACACAACATGAACGACTTACCAAAAATCCTGCCAACGATCAAATACCATCCAAGCAAGACTTGATGCAAAACAAATTATCTACGAGATCGTACCAACTATGACTAAGATATTCACAGAAATTATAAAAAAACCCGTTAATGACCACCAGTAGCTGTTCCTTCAAAGAACCTTATATTCCTTCACATCTGAACTTAGTATTAGATGTTAATGAAGCTGAATGTTCTACTGCAAGCGAAAAAAGGAAACGAAGTGAAAGGGCCCCTTCAACCTCAAAATCCTTTGATGATTCAGGATCTGAGTCCAGTCAGTGTCTAGTAAACGAGGGAAGAAAACCAGAATGGTAAAAGGGAATACCCAGAAAGAAACTCGAACAACCTGATAATCCCCCTGTGGATCTAACAATTGATAAGTAGGAAAAAGAAATAGTGTTCTGCCTTTTTGTTAAAATATTGTCTATAACATCTTATTATAAAAAAGCAAGCTGTGATATTTTCTTTTACCTTATTAGTTATTTGTTATTTATTATTCATTGTTTTTATTACGTGTTATTTATTTTGTTGTGTTCATTTACCGTAGATCCTTTACAAATCGTCATTTACTACATTACTGTTTAGTTAAGTTAAAAAAAATAATATCAAAATTCAACCAATACGATAATCTTCTAGAGTGGACTTGCAACGGCATTAGGAAACACTTATGTGAGTTAGAACTATTACTAACTAAACACTAACCATTCTTTATTTACCTATAAAAGACACACTAAAAAAACATCGAAAGCTTCGCATTACGTGGCTATAAATTTTTGAATAAAAATTACATGGGAAATAACCGCGCTTCTGGTGGAGTAGCAATCTTTATAAAAAACGAAATCCCAATAGCTAGGCTTAACATCACATCTGAACTACAACCAATTGCTATTCAAATACTGCTCCCATTCAAAGTTACAATTTGTGTCCTATATTTACCAAATATATGTTGGAGTGCTGTACAATTTCTGAATTTACTCGAGCAATTACCAAAACCGTGCATAGTCCTAGGCGATTTCAACGCACACTCCCCAACATGGGGCTCTCTCCAACTAGATGCGAAAGGTAAATTATTTCAAACTCTAATCGATGAATCCGAGCTCGTACTACTCAACACAGGAAGAGCAGCCCATTTTAACGCTGCAGATGGTAGCACATTTGCTATAGATCTAACATTGTGTTCAGGTACTATAGCGAATAAATTTACATGGGCTACTTTAGAGGACTTGCATTTTAGTGACCATCTTCCCATCAAAATTTCTCTTGATAGTGTCAAGAAAACAGAATATATACTGAAGAAATTGATATTTAAAAAGGCTAACTGGTAAAATTTCCAGGATAACCTGTGCATCTCAAATATGCCAGATGATACAGATGTGGCCACTGCCATATTAACACAATCAATTTTAGATCCCTGCAAAGCAAGCATACCCCTATACAAAGATGTAATATAAACCAGAAATGTCCCTTGGTGGAATAGTACCGTTGAAGATGCAATAATAGAAAAGAAAAGGTCTCTTAAGAAATACAAACGCTGGCCATCCATTGGAAATGTAATAGCCTTTAAAAAACGAGAGCTAAGGCTAGGAAATTAACTTTGCATAGAAAAAGAAATTATGGAAGGAATATGTTTCGACTATAACCACCGAAGTTTGGACGAAAGTCAAAGCCATGTCTGGAGGAAGAAGATCTTCAACACCAAAAACGTTAATAGTAGACGGAACGATAGTACATGACATTCAAGAAATCCTATAAACCGTGGCAGATCAATTCCAAAATGCCAGTAGTACCGAAAATTACAATGCACACTTTAGGGAAAGCTATATGGACAAAAAACAATTGAATTTCACCAGAAAAATAACCACTAGCTACAACAAACCCTTTTCACTGGCGGAATTGAAATATGCATTAACGTCGTGCAAAGAATCGGCGCCAGGACCCTATACAATATCCTACACTTTAACAAAACACTTTCCTGATAGTAGCATGCGAAAACTGCTCGACTGTTACAATTAACCATTTAAATATACTATAAAAGCTTATGACGTGACTTGGAGGTACGATATCCTAAAACAATTGCACAGATGGGGTCTACGTGGAAATCTACCGCTCCTTCTAGAAAACTTTCTAAAAGAACAAACCTTCCAGGTTTTGCTACGTAATTTAAAATTAACACAGCGGACGTTACAAAATGGTGCACCACAAGGGTTAGTACTTAGCGTTACCTTGTCTTCGGTAGCTTGCAATACTAAGTGACTGGGAACAATTGTCAAACCAAATTGTAGACAAATAAATCCTAGTAAAGAAAAGTGAAGAAACAAGGAATTACCCCGTAATGAACAAGTTATCCTATGTAGATTGAGATTGGGCCACACACAAATATTACACAGCTATCTTTTGGCCGGAACACGACGACCAATATGCGAGTTTTGCAATGTGCGCTTAACAGTAGAACACTTATTAATTTCGTATAGGAAGTATTCGAAAATTCGCCGTAGAATCCAATTTAACGTTGATATGCACACAATATTAAATGATAAAGCGAGGAATGTTAAAAAAGTATTGAAATTTTGTAAAACGAGTAATGAGAAAATTATATTTGGTGCTAATGATTACTGCAATCGAAGCACCTTAAAATGAACATAAAAAGAAACTAATAGTAATTTATTTGTTTCTTACATTAAACGGTAATAACATGCGATCATTTAAATTTCGGTTCCCAGTGGGCTAAGAAAAAACAATTCATGTCTTAGTTTAATCCATTCTCAGTAATAATTATCTGTCAAACTGATAGTTTGAATTTGTCATATTTTGTTATTGATTGTAATTTGTTGTTGCAATTATTGTGAAATAAAACATTATTGTAATACAAATTTAATAACAGCATAAGGCGTACTTACAAAATGGTGTTTACTACAAAACAAAAAGCTTACATTATGGATTGCGATTTTTGTGCTACACAAAAAAATTGATGGTATTTGGAAATATTCCATTGCAGAGTGTATGACTGAATTTCAAGAGAAATACCAGATATTTAGGTAGTTAATAAGGATTTTATAAATACTTTCTATCCTTTGGTGGCATTATTTTGAGAAACTGGTAGTATCAATAGGAAAGAAGGTAGTGGTCGACCTACAAAACGTACTGTGTACAGTATTGCAAGTGTTAGTCAAATTGTAACAGAAATACCTATCTTTTCCATTCATAGGGCTACACAACAAACTAATTTATCATATGCTACAATCAAAAAAATTTTAAAACGGAATTTGCACATGTAGCCAACAAGATAACTGCAGTTCAAGAACTAAAAGTACCTGATTTTTTACAAAGAGAACAGTTTTATCAAGTTAATTCAAAAAATAAATTACAACAACATATTGGATCTTACATCGTTTTCAGATGAAGCTTGGATACATCTTTCGGAATACATCAATTCGCAGAATATGCGGATATGGTCTGCCGAAAATCCACATACCTATCATCAGGAAGTTCCATTGCATCCACAGATTGTCTATTGGATAGCCATGTCTCGAAGAAAATTAATTAGACCAATATTTTTGGTGGTATAGTTACGGCCCAATAATATAGACATGAAATTATTCTACCATTTTATAATCCACTGCACTATAATGAACTCGAACATGGATTTTTCCAACAAGATGGGGCTTCTTTTCACACCAAACAAGAAACAATCCAACTTTCAAGAGAGTTTTTCCATAACCGATTAATAAACAGAAATATTGTAATACCTTATCCACCTTGTTCTTGTGTTTTAATAGTTTTAGACTTTTTCGTATGGCCATACCTAAAAAATTCAGTTTTTATAACGCCTCTAAAAAACTTGCAGGAATTACGGGAACGAGTAACTCACGTGTGAAGAATTAAATAATTCACTTTACATTTTACAAAACGTTTTCGAGAATTTAAAACGAAGAATTCAAAAATGTGTTGAATTCAATGGTCATAATTTCGAAAATTTATTATAAATATTGTAAATAAATTTCCTATTTTAATTTAATAATAAAGTTTTTTCCACGAAATTTGTTGACATTATTTCTGTAGATAATTTGCAGGTTATGTATTTGCTTTGATTGGTGTGCGTTTATCTAAGTTACGCGCTATGGAAAAATTTCATAGCTCACTGGCAACTGAAATTTAAACAACCGCATGTTATAGAACAATACTACAGTGATGAAGAAAACATCAGAATTAGCAATGCTAAAAATATCAAGCTGCAATTTCATATAGCAACTAGCACAAAAATTCTTGAAATGAATAACAATTTTCTTTAACTAAATATTCATTCAATTTAATTCTGAATATATTGATGCTTGGCGCTTTTCTATATCATTGCTAAGCAAATTATAATATCTACAAGCATTATAGCATATGCTTTTTTGGTAAAACGCCCCACAGTGACTATCTAGTAATAATAAACCTCTTAAAAGAGTATTATTCTCATGATCAAACCCACTGGATTCAAGAAATGATTTATTTTTCAATGCAAACAGACACGTTTACATTATGTATATGCTATAAGCTGTTAAGATACTTAAGTTCTCGAAGCTACTTCAGCACGACTCTTTCGAAGATAATCCTACCAAAGTTCTAATTATATTTTTTTGCAGTAGAAGAATACATTTTATTTGAGGGCTAGTTCCCCGGTTTAAAATTCCATAAGGAACGTGTGAATGAAAATTTGTGTAATATAATGCCAGGACAGTATTCCTGCCACAGTAATATGATAGAAATTTAACTGTACTACGTAATCTGGTACCGAGCTACACCTAACATTTTAGTGCTTATCAACAATTGAATTAATTACGGAGTGTTTTCAAAAACTGAAATATGATTAGGTTGCCGATTTAGCGAAAATAATTGAAATTTGTTTTTTCTTTGTTTATTATAAGATTGTTTTCGTGAGTTCTTTTTATAAACATTTTCGGCTATTTCTCTTGTTGTATTTAAATTTGGCGTATTAAGATATTGGTATCATCTGCATAGCAGTTCATATAAATATCTTGAAAATTACAGTTTAGACAGAGACTTGGGACATTTGTAAAGATTATACAATGTGTGACATGGTGAAGATTAAGACACCCCTGTATCTCAGTTACTTTTGGAATTATAAATTTGAATTTTAGTACAGAGGTAGAATTTTATACGATGCATTTTTTAGGGTTCTCAGCTTAAACCCAGCCTACTAAGATTTCGCAAATATAGCCGATTCTCAATATTTCACGATGCGACAGATATATCGAAAAAAGTTACTAGAAACAGTAGTTTGAAATCTTATTTTAACCCCATATACCGAATTTCAGGACGAAATTCCAATTTTGGCACTTTTATCATCATTACGCCGTCGGAATTTCTTATCAGTTATTTCAATAGCCAGCCATGGAAAAGAGAATAATATTATCTGCTAATGTCTATTGGCTGTTAACTGGATTAGCTATTAACCTTAAAATGCCACCTCTACGTCCCAGTTTAGAAGAAAAAGTTGAAATAATCAGATTATTTGGTGATAATGTTAAAAGTAGCAGAGAAGTTGCGTAAGAATTCAACTAAAGACATCCGCAGAGAATACCTCTTCGACATGGAACTGCTGCAGCTGTGAATTCACGTCTTAGTCAAACTGGAAGTGTATCAAAAAATCTGCCAATTGACGGTCCCACTCGAAATCGAAGACATAATGATGAAATTATTTTAGCCTTAACTCGTACCAACTCTCAAATGGATTTACGCCAAAAGGATTTACAACTGAATGTGAGTCGAGAAAAAATTAGACAATGCCTTGTTCGTCACAAAATAAAGCATTTCAAACCAAAATTTTTGCAAACGTTGCGAGAAGGTGACTAAATAAAACAATTAGATTATTATCTTTGGGCCCAAGGAAATTTTTCGAACGATCGAGATTTTTTAAAGAAAATTATGTTTACTGGTGAGGCAACGTTTACTACTAATGGAATAGTGTCTTTC
>JAHWXV010138824.1:0-10066 GCA_024586415.1 Phrixothrix hirtus
ATATCTACGCTAATGTATATATATATATATATATATATATATATATATATATATATAAAAATGTGAACTGAGAATACGAAGCTTGGTGAATTGAGAGTTTTTGTTAGTCAGTTGGATACACTGAAAGTATTAGCCGTTTTGCAAACAAAAAGTAACCGATAAAAATGTTATAAAATTAACCTAAAGGTGCGCCGAAAATCAATATTTGTGCATTTTATTTTATAATAAACCCTAGTACGTAATACATATATTTTAAGTTAGGTATTTATTCATTTCGTTAATTTTATGTGAAAAGCTTATGTCGAATTTAACGCAACGCCTGCGCAGTTTAATATATCGAACTCATTCATAATGTTTACGCTCATTATAAATCTGAACTTGAGACGAATCAGCAACACCAGGGGAACATTTCTATCTAGATAATTACACTGTGGCAGCCGTAATTATATTACAATCTACATTTTAGATTAAAGCAATCTCAAACAATAACTACAAAGTACGTTGACTATAAACATAATGGGCGGAAGAGTTTAACGAACGCACTGTTGAGTATAATCCCTACTTTATACGGCAAATAATTTGAAAATTGGCGTCTGTTATTGGTTGCTATTTCAAATAGAGGGAAATATTTAATGCTTCTCTTTTCACAAATTTCTCAAATAAAATTTTGAGGTGCATGAATCACCGATATTTAGATATAAATAAGCTGTCAAAATATGACGTTGAAAATTCCACGAAAATTATCTTTTATTACTATACATTAGTGATGTGAGGTCAAATAATATGACAGAAATCCGACTGTGAGTATAGCTTAGAGCAACTCACACGGGTGAGCTGAAATAAGACGTGACGTACCCTAAAATTTTGCACTTACAAGCAAACGATTTCAGGGGATTTCGTTCTAGTTCTAATCTACCTGTACAGACTTCTAAACAACTAAATCGATGTCATAGTAAGACAAGCTAAAATGAGCAGGTCTTATTAATTGTAGGTAAGTTCGGTTACAAACCTGCCACAAACTTGGTAATTATTCTAATTTATTCGACAGCTATCGATAAATCTAAATTTACGAACAAGAACATAAAGGGAAGGAATTTGATGACGGAACACAATGCGAATAAATAATAACGCATAGAGCACATAGTGGTTTGAATTGAAGACTCCGCACAATGATTACCCACGATAATTCCAAGCTCGATAAACGTTAATACTGCACCACTGCACGTAAAGTATAATTCTAGATTACCACCAGACAAAATTAGTCTAAGCATTAGTTCGAACACCCTTATATAATAGACTGATATATTTCATGATCGTCATATCTAGTATTGATACGGTGTTGAAATAAAAAGCTAGTTTGGTACCTTTGGTAGGGAATATGGCGAATCGGAACGTTTATATTTGATATTGAAATTTACCTTAATACGTAAATTGACTAATCTGTGGTTATGTAGCTAGAGTTGGCAGCAAGGGTACGAATTTAGATTTCCGCAAAGCAAAGATGATAGGGTAGAAGTGAGAAGTGTTGCAACAATTCGTAACACAGTAGTCTAAAATTGTTGGTCACACACGTACAATATATTTTAGCAAACTCGTTAGGGCTGCAAAAGCACGATGAATTTTTGATGTCTATCGAAAACTGACTCAGTTAGTAACGCTGAAAAATTATCACAACTCGCAAGGGGAATTAAGCTAACCTCGAGTAGTTTGTCGGTTCCATAATAAGGGAACGTCCTAAAACGAAGATAAAGATGGAACACGTGATTTACTTAGTGAAAATAGATAGAGGCCGAGAAAACTGTTTTAGGTTTTCTTTCTGAGAATAAAAGTGATGAATTATGTTTTTTAAATAAACTACCGTATACAAAAGTGAATACATTGTCACTTGGTAATATTTTAAAATTTGGGCGAGATAACTAAAAACCACTTGTTTAAAAATATGTATTTTTGTTTTTTTAGTTAATTCTTGACTAATTTTAAACTGGTCTAAAACAATTAAGCCTACATATTTTTGACAGTAATTTTCAATATGGCAACTTACTTCAATTTTAGTCTATTTACTCTAGTTTTCTAACACCTTATTAAGTACTTGTAGTAACCGTTCAATACATATTAAATTTAGAATTGCTTCATGCCACTTGCCAAATGGCAAGTTTTGGTTTGAATTGACACTATTCAATTCAAATGATGCAATTATAAGTTATACGTAACAGTAAAGGTCCCCCCCCACCAACGGGAAGCTTAGCGTAGAGGGGAGGCGCATTTTTTCCCTAGTCAAAATTCTACGTAACGAATGGGAGCCTAACACGTGAGTGAAGTGTAGCGAAGAGAAGAGACCCGTACAGAGTCCGCTCACTAGGACACAAGAAAGTGAAGATCCGCGCTCGTGTATTTAGGACGGGCACCTCAAAGATGAGATAACAGCGCGGGAGCCAAGAAAAATTTCGGAGAGAGTTGGCAAGGTTATCGTTGCGTTCCCTCCTTCAAAGCGTTTCAGTAGCTATGAAGCAGTGGTCCAAGCAAGAACGGTCGTTCGCCGTGAAAGCATTTTATCAAAGCGGTAGTTATGCAGCAACTCAACGCCGCTTCCGGACTCATTTCCATATTAATCGTAATCCGCCTGTGCCTTTTGTGCACTCAATAAAGTTATGGGTACAAAACTTTGAAAACAAAGGTGAAACGAGGAACAGACGACAGCAGTGCGAGATCAGTGCGAACTCCCGCGAATGTTGAACGCGTAAGACTCGCTATGGCAAGAAGCCCTCGGAGATCAACGCGTCGACAGAGCGCTGCGCTTAGAATTACTAACAAGACGGTCAGAAGGATCTTGAGGTTTGATTTACATTATCACCCATACAAAATTCAAGTGGTTCAGGCTATGGATGAAAACGATTTCGCTGCTCGACGGCGTTTTGTGCAACATTTTTGGAAATGATTGAAGAAAACGAGGAACTTGTCCACCCGCTCTAGATGAGCGACGAGGCGCATTTCCATCTCTCCGCCAATGTAAACAAACAAAATTTTAGGTATTGGAGTGATGAAAAATCCTCAAGTACTCCATCAAAAACCTCTCCATTCGGCCAAGGTAACAGTTTGGTACGCAATGTCTGCAACCAGAATCATAGGCCCATTTTTTTTAAATGAACGGGAGCAAGTTGTTACCGTGAATGCGAAGCACTACTTGGAAATGTTACGAACATTCTCCATTCTTCACGTTCGTGATCATGGACTGAATGATGAAACTTTATTTTAACAAGATGGAGCCACAGGCCACACGGCCCATGTGAGCATGAATCTCCTCAACGAAATTTTCCCAAATTGTGTGATATCGCGGAACCGAGCGATTCCTTGGCCTCTCCGTTCACACGACCTCGTCGTATGTGATTTTTTTCTTGTGGGGCTACCTCAAGCGCAAAGTTTTCCAAGAACGACCTCGTACTCTTGAAGAATTGAAGGCGAGAATCCGTTAGAAAATCCAAAGAATCCCTCAGTAGATACTCCGTGATGTAATAGAAAATTTAAGACATCGCCTGCAAGAATGCATCAATCGAGATGGCCGTTATCTTAATGGTGTTATTTTTAAACACTAAATGTTTCTTAAATGCTTTTTAACGTAAATTAACATGGTATCAATAAAATTTTAAAAAATTCAACCGTTTATTTCTTACAGTTATTTCAAAAATGCAGGTTTGACGCCGCACCCTGTATTTAACAAAAATAATCAAGTAGATTTTTTAAAGGAGATGTTGCTAAGATTTCAATCTTGAGACCGTGTGAACCACATTGTAGATTCTGGGCAACCAATTCACTTTCTATAATAGACTGCAAAATGCTGTGATTGAAATGGGCTAGCACACTATTATGCATAAATCCCATGCATACCATCTAATGGATCGTCGTCCAACAAATTTGCTAAGATGTTGTCTAAAAATCATCGTTAATGCAAGCTGGTCGACTTCCAGATAGAACATAAGGACAAATCTGATAGTTCCTGTCCAAAAATTAATATAAGACTGCTGATGACGAAAATTCATGTTGCCATTTCTTGTAAATTCTGGCTTCATTTGTAAAGAGCAAAAGAAGAGAACCATTTGTCACTGTACAAATTAGCAGAATATACTTGGTAGAAGTCGATGAAGAACGGTGTCGGCCCTAACTAGTTCAGTGAAATGAAAGTGGTACAAATTAACAAGTTGTTTCGACTTCGGACCACCCGCGCCAAATTAAACAGACGTCATCTGCCTTCAATGCTTACACTTACTTATGTAAAGATAGATGTTGCAATACGATGGAAAATTGCATATGGAAGTATCACGTTAAAAGCAGGAAAATCGAAAACGAAGCGCACAGTTTATATCTACTAGGCACTTCTGTTTAAATTTAATTGCACGGATAATTCTCAAATAAAGCATAAAGTAATAAAGCCATTCAGTAAGTATAATATTCAATGCATGTTTAATTTTAATGTAATTAAGTTTTCGAACACTCACGCACAGGAATGCACGAAATATTTAAAATTTAATTAAATAGCGACTGTGTGTATTTTTAAATACTTTAATTACTATCACAAATATTCCGTTCGTTATAAGATAAGGATTCCTTGTCTTTAATTTTCTTAACGCTAATTAAACAAATAATAACAAAAGAATAAAACAATTCTCAATTAATTGAATAAAAAATACTTAAGTGAAGATATTCGAAAATTGGGGCTTTTAATAGGACTTATTCGCTTATCCATCATTTTTTAAAAAGAAATTAATTAATGTCATCTGAAAAGTTACTTTTCGTTGTTTTACCTTACGCAATTTAGAATGTTGATATACAAAAATTCAATCAGTAATCAGATAAAATTCAACTGCCTTACTGTTGATTTCTATTATTAGTAGGATGGCGAAATACACTGTGCGGTAACAATATTTGATAAATTCAAGGAATGAGGTTTTCTTATGTGTAAATTTAAGTAAAGCGACGGGTTCCTTTTATAAACCAATAGTCAAGGTACACTTAAGAAAATGTATTCGAAATTTGGAACCTGTGGTCACACTTTTATATTAATCATAATGTACTATAAAATTTCATCCGATGAGTAAATCTGGTATTTAGACTATGTCGGAAAATGAATCAGCAAATTTCCTTCACGTCAATTAGATGGAGTCCTTGTGTTGACAGATTTTGTTGGCGTTCTGTGCCTAATGAACAATATAATTTTTTTTAAATTTGCTGCCGTCTGTTTTCGAAAACGGCGTTATTGGCAGGACAACAAGAAATAAATAAATAAGTTTCCTGTCGGATAAAAACACGAGAGGCGCGTTTTCTGCGTCCATGTCGATTGGGAATTTGATAATTAATATAAAAAGTGACAATTAAATGTTTCACGTACGGTGGATTTCGGCGACATTTATAGTTGGGTTCGAATTCGTCGCGTAGTTTGTGTAAGAATTGGTCGTACGTGTTGGTTTTTTGTTTGAAGCGTACGGGTTTGTGAGTTTAGGAACTCCGCATAGTGCAGTATGGCGGAAGACCAGGCCCAGGAGATGGAATAACGAATCTCTGGGGATTGACCTGTTTTCTTTTTCACCCACCCCGGTTGCTGCTTTTGCACATGTTAGGCTCTTCTGCGGATGCAAGAATTTATAAACAGACAACGACTGATGATCATGATTTAGGGCAATCTAGATGCCCGGTAAATTGACGAATAAAACTAAGGTACCCCTTTTATCTTGTTCTCTTGCTTCCGTATGGTTGGCCTGTGAAATACGTAAGTGAAATGTCAACGCATATCGGCGAGTATTCAATGTAAGCCACGTTCCGGCGGCCAACCCCTTGTAGAGGTCAGATTAAACTTTCCAGTGCGAGGGGAGACCATTACTACATACCTTCTGTCCAGATCGTGGACGCAAACTTGCGTTGACTATATCTAAATATATGTTAACCTTAATTTTAGTCTTAAGTAGTCTGAGTAGTTCTTCCCGTATCTCTTGAATCAGGCCAAATTCAAGGGGCGGCGAAGTTATTTGTAACCTTTAATTTTGTAATCTGTTGTTTTGTGTGTATGTTAAATAAGCCATTTCTTTAGTAATATATATGTCATGTAACTCAATTAGACTTTTATTTTTGAATGTAGTATAAGTTAATTGATAATACTTTGCATTTCAGGGGATGAACACGATCTAAATTAATATTAATATTTGGGGGCTTAACAAAAGGCAACCCCGGGACAAATTCACTAGAGGCCAGGGACTGTTTGTATCTGTTCCGAGGATAGTTCCATACTTTGAGCAGTGGTGCTCTCCTATAGCTCGACTCATTGTACGCGTTTCCACCGACTTCCTGTAGAGCGCGGACGGTGCAGGTGTACTTCACTTGGAACCTACCCCTACTCCGAAGAGCTAGCGATCATTAGTACCCTTGTTGGGAGTAACACCTAATGCGCCCATAACAGTTTTGACTAGATTATGCAACCAAATTACCAGTTTTTTTCGGCAAAATGTAGTATTCACTAGCGCACTCTAATTATATTTTATTTTTACACCTGTGGCTCACAAATTAATATTATCCCTCATAGAATGGTGGGCGTAAAAATTAAAATAAGTTGGTATAATCACTACAAAATTGAGAAAAGGCCAGCTTCGTTGTTCCCTGTCCACATTTACATATGCAACGTACTTTCAGTTTTATTATCTTTCGTACGACACCTTCTAGAATCAAATCTACGCATGGGATTGTTTATTAACTGCAAGTGCAGCTTTAGATGTAGGACAACTGTTTTAAGGATTGAATTAAATTCAACTGAAACATTACAATTTTATTCAAAAATAGTAATTTAATTTAATAATGGTTCCTAGTATATTTATAGTTGCGTATCATTACATTATTAAAGGATACCGCCGGTTCGTCATTTAAATGGTAAAGCAAAGGGTCGTTGACACGTTGTTATATTATTCTAAAAACCAAACATGAAATGTTTTTGGAGTGAGAGGTCAGCCTCTCTTAGTCAATGTGCCCTATTGTAAGTAATATGAATAAAGTTAATATTTCCTTAAACACCTTCAATCAACGCAATGCTTCAAGTACGCGACCTGCGTTTTACTCAACACGTACCAAGTGCAATTTTCTTGTCTTTCGAGGATTGTAGACTTCAAATACATTGTTTGCTTTAACGTTCGAATTTTTTCTCATTTGGTAAACTTTGCATGGAAAACTCTGGGTATATCAAGACCATGTTTGATGTCTCTTCCAATTAATTACACACAGCATTTGGCGTTTTGAAGTATTAACGTACAAAGAATCGAAAACAAAATCGTCTAGGCTTCAATGTATTCTAAATGAATGTAAGAATGTACAAATTTTTTAATTCATTTATTACATAACCCAAATTTGGATTTTCAAAAGATGATTGAGTGTAGTTTGAATTGAATAAAGGCAATATATTGTTTTTAACATAGTTCAAACCAAAAGTTGGAAACGTTTTTAATCATTTCAGTGAGTAAAATGTTATTTTAATTCCTATGCATCAAGACCGGCTGCTGAAGACGTAACTGAAACTGGTCTTCAAGCACGAATAATGTAAAATCAGTTCGAGACAGGGATAGGTTTCTGTAAGCATGAGGTTAGAAACGAGTGGAAATACTGCCGCGGTATTCGTCACTCCAAACCAGAATCGGAGCAGGCAGCCTGGATGATCAAACTCGGGATCTCCTGAAATTTAGATGTAGTGTTAACCGCTGCACCGTACTAGCTTAATACAATAGAATTATGCACAGTCGGTTTAGGGATTATGTGACACACTGCATTTAATTATAAATTGACTTAGGAGCAATCTTGGGTTTAAACCTCGATGGTGCGGAATTCATCTAACTAACTCAAATGCCATTAAAAAAGTATTTCTAGGCTAAGGTTTCGCTGACCACCTAATTACCTCTAGAATTGGTGAATAAACTAATTGTAAGCCGTGGATCTAGATAACTCTTCCAGGCCAAAAACTTAAATCTAATTTTTAGATTTTCTCATGAAAATGTTTCCAAAAAGTATTAATGGAAAACAACGCCCTCCTTGTTAGCCAATTCTAAATTTCTCTTTTGTATTGCTACCTTCGATTAATTTAATCGAGAGTTGAGTATTAGGGTACAAAATGCTCTGGAGCATTGACACTCCTCATAAAGATGAAGGTAAATCGCTTCGCTAATTCCCGTGAATTTTATTTTGTTGAGCGGAGATCTTATGGATGAACATCTCATGAGATCTCTGTCCTGGAAGTCCGAGGAATTCATAAAACGGCGGGAGGGATCCTGTATACTGTTCGTCTCTTCCCGCCAACTCATACGGGGCTAACAAGAGCCTTAGAGACCAGTTCTTCGAAGAAAACAGCGCGCCAAAATGGGTATCTTGGCATTAATTTTAAAATTTCTGCTTTGGCGAGTCACGCCATTAGGTTCTTTTAAAGGTGTCATGGCATAGCGTGTAAGTGCGTAATCTCCCTTCATCAGTATGGAGCCGACTTCTCGTCTTAAAATAGGAAATTGTTTTTAAGGTTGCTGTTTTCCCTAGAATGGAAATATAACTGATAATGTTGGGTCACAAATTAAAAAAATTTGCTGCTTGTGATGTATTTTGAATAAAATCCCTAAGTACCTGCCGTCAAAAATTGTTTAGCGACGTGAAGTTATTTAGTATTTTTTAAATCTGTTATTCATCGTGTTGTGCCGTCAATAAGCTCTACTGTTTCGAGTAAATTTCACCAGTTGGCGATGTATACACTTATCCGAACCATATTTAAATACTATTAATCGATTTGCTTTTCAAAAACGTTACGAAAGAATAAATTGCTATAAAGCAAATACACACTGATCACTGCTTTTATATTGTATTTTCCTTATATTTTAATGCGCCAAAGAATTGAAAATCATGAATATAAATAATTCCTAACGTAGGTGCTGATATAATTTGCAAGAAAGGTCCTTTTTTCGTTTCGCTGCGTATGTAATTTAAGATTAATATTTTTACGTCAAGTATGCATATATCAGTATTTATTTCAAAAATAAATCTGCGGCGGTTGAGCCTCAGGCTAGTCCGAAATCTTCCTCGTCTTGAGGGATTTGCAAAACAAATTTGGAAATCTATCAAGCTGTCTTATGTGAAATATCCTGGTACCAATATTCCTTATTAATTTTCTAATAGGGCTAGTGAGATAAGTGATTTCAATGTTAGATTAAATAATTATAACCGGATTAACCTTAATCTGCGATTGTGCAAATTACCTTTCGTTTTGCGACACTTAATTAAAATTAAAGTTCCTAGGTTCAAATTTGGTACGTGGTGGATTTCGCTAGAAAGTGCTTAATTGACTACAATTGGAAATTATGTTTAAACTTGCATCCGTAAGGACCCATAGTACTACCCATGACGTTTCCTCTGTTCCATATTATTGTAGTTAGTTTTGGACCCTATTTTTCAAGTGGATTTAGAGGTTGTTCATTACACATTAATTAAGGAATTAATTGGTATACTTGACATAAACAATTATTTAGTATTTAAAGATAAAATTCAGAAAAATATTTCCTTAAAATTGTATTCATATAAATGAACTTGCATAAATTTCAAAAGGTTTATTGAACATAAAACACAGACAAGAAAATCCTCTTCAGAGTTAGAGACATATGTCAAGTAAAGCTTAAGGCCCTTTTAAATATTTGTGTCAAGAAAACCGACAAAATAATGTTTATAAAATAAGGATTGAACAAGACTCGAAAAGTAATGGTTTAACAGTAGAAAAGGTTTCAAAATAAAGTTACGCGATTGGTAGACACATTTACAAATTGGTTGTCATAGAACGCAAAAGCTTATATAAGGGCTAAATTCAACAGACTCCGCGTCTTTCGGTGGTATCCAGGCCTAAAGTGGGTGCGCATTAAACTGTTAGAGTGCGGTCGTGTTTTTCATCAATCGGTATATACTTTAAAATACTGCAACTTATGCCCCTTCAATTCGCAGCGGTGGTTGTCTCTTGGTTGTGGTGCGTAAAGTTTTTCTTTACTTGATTGACTGTACCCAAATTCCAGCAGAAATA